>CAUYPK010010881.1:0-14367 GCA_963574355.1 Loris lydekkerianus
ATTTCCTATTTAATAAATGGTGCTGGGTAAACTGGCTGGCAATCTGTAAAAGACTAAAACTGAACCCACACTTTTCACCATTAACTAAGATAGACTCCCACTGTATGAAAGATTTAAACTGAAGATATGAAAGTATAAAAATACTTCAAGAAAATACAGGGAAAAAACTTGAAGGAATCCACCTGGCTGAATATTTTATGAGAAGGACTACCCAGGCTTTTAAAACAGTATCAAAAATACACTACTGGGACCTGATAAAATTAAAAAAACTTCTGCATAGCCAAGAACATAGTAAGTAAAGCAAACAGACAGCCCTCAGAATGAAAGAAAATATTTGCAGGTTATACCTCCGATAAAGGTTTAACAACCAGAGAACTAAAGCGTATTACCAAAAAAAGAACAAGTGATCTCATCTCAGGGTGGGCAAAGGACTTGAAGAGAAACTTCTCTAAAGAAGACAGATACACGATCTACAAACACATGAAAAAAAAAGCTCATCATCCTTAATCATCAGGGAAATGCAAATCAAAACTACTTTGAACTATCACCTAACCCGAGTAAGAGTAGCCCACATAACAAAATCCCCAAACCAGAGATGTTGGTGTGGATGTGGAGAAAAAGGCACAGTTCTACACTGCTGGTGGGCATGCACATTAATACGTTCCTTTTGGAAGGATGTTTGGAGAACTTAGAGATCTAAAAATAGACCTGCTATTTGATCCTATAATTCCTTTACTAGGTATATACCCAGAAGGCCAAACATCACAATATAACAAAGACATCTGTACCAGAATTTTTATTGCAGCCCAATTCATAATTGCTAAGTCATGGAAGAAGGCCAAGTGCCCATCCACCCATGAATGGACTAGCAAATCGTGGTACATGTATACCCTGGAATATTATGCAGCCTTAAAGAAAGATGGAGACTTTACCTCTTTCATGTTTACATGGATGGAGCTGGAACCTATTCTTCTTAGCAAAGTATCTCAAGAATGAAAGAAAAAGTATCCAATGTACTCAGCCCCACTATGAAGCTAATTTATAGCTTTCATATGAAGGCTATAGCCCAACTATAGCACAAGAATATGGGGAAAGGGCCAAGGGATGGGAAGGGAGGGGGGAGGTTAGGGTGGAGGGAAGGTAATGGGTGGGACCACACCTACAGTGCATCTTAGAATGGGTACAGGCAAAACTTACTAAATGCCGAATACAAATGTCTACATACAATAACTAAGAAAATGCCATGAAGGTTATGTTGAACAGTTTGATGAGAATATTTCAGATTTTATATGAAACCAGCACATTGTACTGTTTGATTGTACTAATGTACACAGCTATGATTTAACAATAAAAAAATAGACAGGCAAATGTATTTTAAATATGTAACTACTAAAATTTATTTTAGTAATAATAGAACATGATTTTATTAAACCTTACACATTTCAATTAAAAAAAAAAAAAGAAAAGTACAGAATTGCCCAATGTGACGTGTGCCACATGTCATGCAAAGGTTGCACTAAAGATTAGCCACATGTCTGTGCAAAGTTGTGATTGTACAGCCTCCATGGAAATGGATAATTAGATAGGGCATTAGGCTGGTAATATTGATGCTCGAATTTCTTCTCCGGTAGATCTTCGGTCTCGGTGATTCAAAGAATGAATCCATGGACTGCAGATCAGTGGTAATACAGGATTTGTTTTACAGGAAATAATACAGAGAAAAAAACACCAAAGCTTCTGGAAGAAAGAAACTCCAAAGTAGGAAGGAAGACAGCTCTCTCTCTCTCTCTCTGCAAGAGTTCTTTATCCAGAGGTATATGTATTTGCATGGGTCCTCTGTAGTTATATTTGTCCAAGACTTGGTAACAAATGAATGGATACAATCCTTTTGTTCCCAGGCTTAGGAAAGTTACATGAAATCTACCAGGCCTGGGAAATGGTGCATTCCCTGTTAAACTGCAAGTGCAAGGGAGGCTCTAAAGGGCTGGTGTCTCCCCAGCAGTAACTCCTCTGTCTACTAGAGCCTCCTACTGCCCCCCTCCCAGTGCCTACCCTCCAAACCACTGGTTCTTCTACCTGCTGCAGCACCAACACTGCCAGGGCAGAGGCCGCAGGTCTTCCCCCTCAACTCCCGACCCAGCTGGCTGGGGAGCCACTGACCCTGTATCCATATAACCCATCTCTTAGATTGGTCTTAGAAATTCATAAGCTTTTATTATCATCCCACACTAGAAAGAAATATAAGCTTTGTCTATATGCTAAACGGTGAAAGCCAAAATTATTTTTTTCACAGATGTGTGAAATAGTATTATTTCAGGATCAGAAAAGATTTTTATAATTTTGACATTCAGTCACTATAACCTTTATTGATGTGTAGACCCAGTTAGAGCTAAACAAGAAGTTTACCACCTAATACAAATAAAAGCCCAACTCTGAGCAATTCCCCACCTGAAATCCACACTTTACCCAGACTGTAGTAGGTTACCTGTGTCAACTTGGATAAGACAAGACAATTTGGAGAGGGAAAATTAAATTGGAGATAAGAAAATGATAATCTAAGCAAAGTGTGTATTCAAACTACAACATTGTAACTGTAGATTCATGTTTCTCCTTTTAAAATGAGAATGTTTTATATTTTTGTATTTCTTTTATTTTCCTTTTTATTTTCTTTTATTAAGTAGAGCTCCTTTAGAAAATTCCAGCCTGTTTCTACTTGTTATGAATAAATTAGAAGAATGCATTTATTTTGCTGGCCCTTGGACCACAGATAAAGGAAAAGTGGCAAGTCTCTGGTGACTTTGTAGACAGAAGTGAAAGTTACAAGATTACAAAAATTTAGAACAAAATGTTCAGGTTGCTACTGCTTTAGGAAAGTTTGTGTATGTTCATTACTTGGAAATTTCTTACATTTTATTATATTTTTCAAATACAATTTAATTGAAGAGAAGAGACATACATTTATACCTTGTTACAAAACATTTGATTTATAAAAATCTATGATATGTGCAAAATTAGTTATCTAAGCAATAAATGTTATTATGAGTCTGTAGGGAGAAGAGTCCAAGGTCCTTTAAGCCATTCTTCCTTCAAGAAAAACTATCCCTAAGCCATCCAAGTAAATATACTTAATAGTTAAAATATTCTAATGCTTATTTCTAGCAAACTGTATCTGAATGTGACCTTCCAAATTATTTCCCCTTTTAACTTTATAATGAATGGTCTAGAAAAGAATGTAGAGGAAATCTCATGGTTTCATAAAGGAATATTTATGTTCACCTTTTGATATAGTAACTACAAGTACATAGCAGCAAACATGTTACCAGCCATTGTTTGAATTCCAAGTTTTCCCCCTGGCAATTTAAGAATGGGTAAAGGGAAAATAAGAAGGCAATGAATCCAATGACTATCCCTAAATCTGTCAACAAAACTTTGATATTTCATCACATACTCTGTATCTATACTCAAGACTGATAAGCTCCCATGGCCATTTGTGAACTGCTTTTAGAGCTATTACCTTTCTTTTAAATCTTTTGATTTAAGTTTTGGATTTATCTAATATTACACTGTAAGAAGCACTGACTACCATAAGAAGGAATTTTTGTTCAGGGTACTGCAGTACCAGAAAAAGGTATGGCTGCCATTTTCAGAATTTTGTTTGTGCAACTTAGAATTATCTTTAAAAAGTAACTTCCTTAATCACCTGCACCAAAATAAAATCAATTCCATTTATGCATATTGCTTTCTTTTATTTAAAAAAAAAGTATGATCCACTTGTTTTATGCTAAGATGATTTTTACTATATTGCATTATAACTTCTTCACATTTGTGAAATATTGCTTCTTTCCCCCATCAGACTATGAGCTGCTTGAAGGCAGGGATAGGGTCTTAGGTATTTTAAGTTTCCAAAGAAACTCACTGTATTTATCTAGCAGATATCCCATTGTTGGAAGATTGAAGTAAATTCTATAAAAATTAATCAAATGTTGTTTCAGACAAATGAAGCCACCATGGGTGAACCAAATGATCTCTACCCCTGTAGGGTTTACTACTTGTCTGAAAGTTTTACAATCCTCTTCTTATAGCATAATATAAATCATTGATTTAATTTAATTATAACTAAACAATTTAACCTAAATATTAAAATTTCTATGAAATTTTATTTTGATCTACAAGGGCTGAAAATTTTATTAATGGGACTAGAGATCATCTGTTTCTTCATATGTTTTTAATGTGATTTATCAATTTTATTTGACATATATTATTCAAAGATCTGGGAATTTCAAATTTATTTATAACATGTAACAAATAAACAAATGATAAGTCTGTGTCAATAATACAGGTGTTTTTTTTGACCTATGGTTTGCCCCATGATTTGTTACCTCCCTAAATATTTTAGGGAGCAACTTTACTTACACAGCAACTTTATACTCTAAGACTGGAAAGGTATTTAATTATATTGAAATGAGAAGATAATTCTAAATTGTTTTTAATATCTTCACATGATAAATTAATTCTATCATTCATTTACTAATTCACCCAATTAACATTCATTGAGCACTTATGGCCAAAGTACACATGTGACAGGCCCTGAATGTATTCCTTATGCATTTATTATGTATCAAAAAGATAGTCTAAAAGGGAAGATAACATATGTATACAAATCATTGATTTTCAAGATAGATATAAAGATCTCTAAAAGTTCTTCAAAGATAGAAATTACTTTGGGCAGAAGCTGAGGGAAGATGTAGTCAGAAAAGTATAATTTGAGTTGAAGTAAGGGTATTTTTTGCATATGCACAGAGGAAAGGGAATTTCCAAAAGGAAGAAATATAAATTTAAGGAGAAATACCAAGAAAAGAGATAATAAGGTTGGAAAATTTGTAGATCATAACCCTGCTATACAAAAACAGTTGTTTGATTTACATCTACAGTGTGCAAAAGGGGAGAAGTGAGAGAGAAATTGGAAAAGGTAAAATACAGACAGACTGTAGGGACCCTTAAATATAATGCCAAAAAGTCTAGATTTTATTCTGAAGGCACTCAGGAATCATTGAAGTTATTAAAACAAAGACATATCATACTTGAAAGCTACATTGTGTCAAAAATTATTCTGATAAGCATTTACATCAAGATAGATTGAGGATTGATGGTGTTAGGAAGGGCTACTGATAATTATCCTCCATACCTTTCAAGTGTGGTTCTCTCAAAGGCTCTATCAGCACAGGGTAGAAGGGTGGTTTTCAGAGGCTGGGGACATATTGGTCAAAGGGCAAAAGGTTTCAGCTATAAGATAATAAGTTCTGGGGAACTAATGTATAGCATGTTGACTATTGACAATAACACTGTATCATATATTTGAAATTTGGTAAGAAAGTAGATCTTTAGATCACACACACACACACACACACACACACACTCTCACACACACACGGTATGTGAGGTGATGGATTTTTCAATTAACTTGATTTAGGTAATCATTTCACAATGTATACATATAACAAATCATCACATTGCACAGATTTAGTATATGCAATTTTTGTCAGCTACACTTCCCTAAAGATTAGGGTGGGGAGGGGGGAAGACTGTGTCAAAAAACTCAACAGCACCATTTAGCGCCCTATTGCATAATGCCATCAGTTTTGGGAAAGCATCTAATACAGGCCTTAAAAAAAAGACTCAATTCACTTTACACAATTTCTCTTCTGTCTTCCACAACTGTACCTGAGTTCACAGTATCAATGGTGAAAGAGACAGGTAACTGGAAAGGCAAATGCAGATGTTGAGAGTAGTGGCCCCATTTTTCTCTGTGGCCTTAGAATGATTCCTATTCAATTTTTTCTCTCATACTAACAATTCTTTTGGGAAAAAGTGATGACTTATTCAACAACAGAAAAGAATGGAACAACTAGTTGGGGTGGCTAGATGGATGGATAGCACATCCCCAACAGCAAATATAATTATTAGCAGTAGAAAACCTGGGAAGTTATATCCCACTTGTAACTATTACCATAGTTATCTGTTTTTATAGCCCTGGTATAGATCAGTCCCCTCTATGGGCAGAAGTTCTTGCATGCTCAAACAGACTTCCCACCTTATAAACCCCAGTCCCTCTCTTATCAGAGAGCAGCAGTTGTGTGAAGTCCAACAAATCAGATTTCAATCAAAGATTATCTGCCATAATATATGTCGATCAGTTGCTGCTACCTTTGTAAAGCATAAAATAGGAAAATCTTGAGGAACATCAAAAAAATTTCCTACTTCCACACTACAGTATCTCATCCCAAGCTCTCTGAAAATAGCTCTGATTGATAGAGCTGAACTATGCTAGTTCACACTCCAACATTTTGTTTATATGATAAATTACTATAGATTGCTAAATCATAAGGCTTTGATTAAAAGTCTAGGAAGACAATGAGCATGAACATCTACAACAATTTCAATTTCCTCACCCAACAAATACATTCAAACTATTACACCACATTTCTTCATCGCCTTAAATTATGATACAGACTTAAGAAACATATTTCACCTCTCTAGAACATTTCTGTCATCATTAAAATAACTAAATAGCTTCTAATTTTTCTCCAGTCTTGGGGTTCTGTGGTTCTAAATTGAATCAACCATGTACTAGATTAGGAATCTTTCCCAAGTGGGTGAGCTTCATTAATTACAAATTAGATCATTTTTCCTAGGTATGAGCAGCACTCAGTAAATGTTATGTAGAAAGCCTTCTTGAGGAAACCAGGAATTTTCATCCATATTTTATTCTATAAGATGATTCAAAGCCCTTCCTAGTATACAGTATTCTAATATAGATTAGATAGATATTTGTATATGCAGAATGACTTTCCTCAAAATTTAAAGTTTAAAGCTTTTCTCTAATAGGAAAATAAATTCATTTAAAAGGAAAATTTAAAGAATAGTACTAAAGTAATGACCTAAAGTACAGGAGAGCTGTTTTATCTAGGTCTTAAAGATTAAGAGGAAGTACACCAGAAAAACATAGGTGTGAAAAGAGAAAAAAAATAGTTTTCTTGGTGCCTGCAGGACCTAAGTCCTTCTCTTTAATGCAGGGTGCAACTGAATCCCTCCTCAATGTCTCCCCACCCTTACTTCCTGCTATGGTAGAAAAGTATATATAGTGAAACTATGAAATGAAACATTTGTACATTCTGTAACTTATGCTCTGACAAATAACATGTAATTGATATATTTCAGGCACCAATCAGACATTCCTAGAGGAACATGGATGGAGCCAGAAATATAACAGTATTTTCTGTCAGTAGTAACACATGTCGTGACACCATTGATGACTTCCGCAATCAAGTGTATTCCACCTTGTACTCTATGATCTCCATTGTGGGCTTCTTTGGCAATAGTTTTGTGCTCTATGTCCTCATAAAAACATATCATGAGAAATCAGCCTTCCAAATATACATGATTAATTTAGCAGTAGCAGATCTACTCTGTGTGTGCACATTGCCTGTCCATGTGGTCTATTATGTCCACAAAGGCATTTGGCTCTTTGGTGACCTTTTGTGCCGTCTCAGCACCTATGCCTTGTATGTCAACCTCTATTGTAGCATTTCTTTATGACAGCCATGAGCTTTTTCAGGTGTATTGCAATAGTTTTCCCACTCCAGAACATTAATTTGGTTACACAGAAAAAAGCCAGGTTTGTGTGTCTTGGCATTTGGATTTTTGTGATTTTGACTGGTTCTCCATTCTTAATGGCCAAATCTTACAAAGATGAGAAAAATAATACAAAATGTTTTGAGCCTCCACAGGGCAATCAAGCTAAAAATCATATTGTGGTCTTACATTATGTGTCATTGTTTCTCGGTTTCATCATCCCATTTGTTGTTATCATTGTCTGTTACGCAATGATCATTTTCATCTTACTAAAAAATTCAATGAAGAAAAATAAGTCAAGTCGTAAAAAGGCTATAGGAATGATCATAGTTGTGACAGCTGCCTTCTTAATCAGCTTCATGCCGTATCATATTCAACGCACCATCCACCTTCACTTTTTACACAATGAAACTAAACCCTGTGATTCTGCCCTTAGAATGCAGAAGTCAGTAGTCATAACCTTGTCTCTGGCTGCTTCAAATTGTTGCTTTGACCCTCTCCTATATTTGTTTTCAGGGGGGAACTTTAGGAGAAGGCTGTCTACATTTAGAAAACATTCTTTGTCCAGCATGACTTATACACCCAAGAAGAAGCCCTCCTTGCCAGAAAAAGGAGAAGAAACATGTAATAAATAGTTTAAACCCAACTCCAGTGCAAACCAATTAAAATAGTTTCCCAAGCATTTGCCAAAATCATTTACAATCAAAATTAAATTTCCCACTAATAATTAACAAATACTTCGTTATGTGTACCCACAAATCTAACTCATTTATGTATCTACATTATTGTGTATTTAAGATATTTTAAGTGCTAAAATTCCTCAACTATAAAGTAAATTATAAATATGTATTTTTTGACCATTCATGGGAAGGTAGAGGATATTCATGTCTTTGAACTGTAAAACATTTATTCTCCTCAAATAAAATTTTTACAAAGCATAAAAATTAGAATTTTAAGATATAAAATTAGCAAATAGTTCTCAGTCATCCAAAAATAACTCTTTGCATGTGTACCATCAGATGTGAACTGTAGATGACTCAGAGTCAGTCTCTTTTGTAGTACTGACTGACTAGCCAAGGTAGGGCCATTTATTACAGAAGAGAACTTACAAATGCTACAAGAAACTAGTATTCAGCCAGATGGCCCTAAAGGCTCCAGGCAATGTATAAGCTGGAAACTGAGGACAATAAAAGTAGTCAAAGGTCAGTTTGGCTCCAATTTTTTTTTTTTTTTTTTTTTTTTTTTGCTCCTGGCAGAACTACAAAATAGATTAGGAAAGTTATTGAGGTTCATATAGGGAATTCTCTCCCACCACAATGTGTAATGCTTCCTTAAGAAGCATGACAACTTGCACTCCCATATACCAATAGAAATATGTGAAGAAGAGATAAAAGGGTCTACTTTACTTTTTCACATTTTGATTATTGAGGTCAAAATTAACTGCAATGGATTTTTGAAGAAAATTTTGAACTTCCATGTTACAATGCTTTTAAGAAGTGCAAGTATTTGTGTACATGTGCATAATAACTATATGTAAGAAATTTTGCTCTATGATATGCATTATGATTCAAAGTTAATTGTAGTCTTTGTTATTGTTTTATTACTTATATGGGCATGTCGATGGGAATATCAAGGATATGTTGAAAGTGGTTTTTACATTACAGTGGAAGCTTTGTTCTTAAAACAGCAACAACTCACCTGTGCCTGAAATAAAATATTAATTTAGCAAAATAAGATTTTGCTAAAGTGTGGTTCCTTAACTTTGTATTTCAAAAGGCACATTACCTCAGAGGAAATAAATGATAATGATGAATAAAAAGAAAAGCTATGAGAAAAGAGAAAGTATATCTGAATCTGCCACATGTATAATATTTCTATCTCATTTCTGATCTTTTAGTCCATTGGGAAAATATTATAAAACCAAAAAAGAAAGGACCTCAAAGGCATAGTAATAACTGGTGTCAATTTATTTTTGTTTAAGATACCTGTGCATTGAAAGTACCTATAATTTTACCCTATACTATTTTCCCTTGCTTGAAACAAAGATCAAATGTCATTATTTATCATAAAAGTCAGTCCTCATTCCTCATTTCTATGTCTTCTGCTATTCAGCAAGCAGCATAGTATAGTATAAGAGTACTACATTGGAAACCAGAAGACCTGGATAGTAATTTGCACTCTATTACTTGTTGGTTATGTAATTTTAAACAACTGATCCTCAGCTTCCTCATTTGTAATATGAAGATATGTAGTATGAAGATAATAATAGTTGTTTTGCCCTAGGTTGGTTCACAACCTTCCTAATGCTGCAACCCTTTAATACAGTTAAAAGGGGTCTTGACCAACAAATTGAGAACTGCTGTTAGAGCATTTATGAAACTAAAATGAGATCAGGTATGTTAAGTCCCCAAGTTACAAACATCTGACTTACATACAACTTGGGCTTATGAGCAGAGGCTATTACAGTAAGTCCCTGAATTACAAACATCTGACTGATAATATGACTTTTATTTTTGAATGGAGGCTATTACAGGTAATAGGTAAATACCCTGTTCCAACTTACATACAAATTCAACAAAAGCACAAACCTACAGAAAAACCTATCTCACTTGTAGCATGGGCACTGCCTGTAAAGGTTTTACCTTAAAAATATATACATACATCAAAATATAATTTTAAAGTGTTAGAGATAGTTTTGTTTCTTAAATAGCAACACATTTATATTTACTATATAGATTCTTAATTTAAAAAAAAAATTACAACAAAATATGGCCATAGTTAAATTCTACTCTGCATAAGAAAGCTGTTGCTCATTTATCCCTACTTCCAGGTTTTTGCCTGTATTCTCAGTCCCACTTCCTCCCATACAAAAACATAGCCCCACCATAAAACTTTCAATCATCTACAAATCCACAATGATTTTGTTCTTCTCTCATATTTCATGTATTTACAACCAATACTACACTGTTTAGTACTTAATTTCCTCCCCCCAGCTTTTTCATATGTATTATTATCTCCCAAAGTGGTGTTATAACCTTGTAAAACTATCAATTCCTTGAAGTTGGAAATTATGTCTTATCTATCATTTAATGATCTTCAATTATATACTATATTCTGCTTTAAGTGCTTTACCCATATCAATACATTTAATGCTTAAAAGTACCCTGTGAGGTAGATATCATCATTATGCTTGTTTTGCTGAATTAAATACTGATGTGCAAAGAGGTTAAGTAACTTGTCCAATATCAAACATCTAGTAAGCATCAGAACCAAGGTTTAAACCCAGGGAGTTTTATTCCACAACTTGTGTTCTTTTCTTATTTCTTTCTTTCTTTCTTTCTTTCTTTCTTTCTTTCTTTCTTTTTTACACAAATTAACCCACTGTTTATAGGCTAGTGATGTCTGAAGCTGGAGCTTCCATTGGTCTTTCAATTCCTTCAGTCTTCTGATGGCAGACTTTACTTTGATGGCAGAAGTGGTGTTATAGGTTTAGGCACCTCCAGCTACTGTCTGCATTAAGGAACCACAGTGCCAGATTCCCACAGCTAATCTCTTCATCTAGGTTTTGCCATATAAAGAGCAAGTGTACTTGGCGTGGTGGCTGATTTCAATTTTCTTCATTTTTTTCCAGAGGAAGACAGCATACTGGGTCCTGTATATACTGACAATTTTGACCTTCTTGATGCATTTAGCCATGTCACCTCTCAACTCATGTTCTTAATTTGCTATTGTATCCTGCAGGACCATTTTTGGGTACAAAGTTTCAGTTATACAAGATGAACAAGTTCTAGAGATCTACAGCATGCCTATAGTTAATAATACAGTGTTTTACACTTAAAATATTGTTAGGAGGGTAGATCTCATGTTAAGTATTCTAACCTCAACAAAAGACATATATAAAATTCTGATATATACATGTACATATATATACACACACACACACACACACATATATATATATACTAGCATAATATATAAATATATATATATATATATATATATATATATATATATATATATATATACTAGCATAATATATAAATATATATATGAGGGGAAGTGTGAGCTTTTTTTAATGATATTTATTTTAAAACCAAGTTTAATTAAATTATATGCTTAATTATGTGCTTTTTATTACATGAACACATGAACCATGGCTTAAAACCTATGATATTATTCAAAAGAATATCTTAAGAATATTATATAGAATCCTAGAACATTGACATTAGAAGAAACTTCATGCTTAGAATTTCTAATGGCAATATACTAGCCAGTGCCATTTGAATGCCTCACTCTTCAATCACATTCCTTTGGTTGCCAACAATCCTTGAAAATCTCTTGAGCTATTAAAACTCTCATTATTCACTTAATTTTTATTTCATTTAGCCAATATGGTTTTTGTAACTCAGAAAAATATGTGCAGATCTTAAAATAATTTTTTGTATTTTAGTCTCAGAATAAACATAGTTTTGTGTGTTCATATTACATTGTAAATTTTGGTTTTCTTGGTTGTCAAAATATCTTGGCTTTTCACTCTAGTGACATAATTTTTCATTTTTAATTGACTTTTAATTGGCTTTTAAAGATAATTAAATACATCTTTCAATATTTACTTCTTACTAGCCCTTATTTATGTGAAAGTAGAAAATGCAGAAGCTTGAAAAGTAAGATTAGATCACAGCAATGTAAATTTGTGGGCTCTTTTTAGTAAGCATCATTACACTGGAGGTAGAAAAAGTAGCTCACATATTATAATCTAATTCATGTGTACAACCTGGGTTAGATTGGCTTTGTCTGATACTAAAATAGCAAAATGTTTCTCAGAAGCCAAATATAAAACATTTTCTTTGATCTATCCCAGAACTCTGTTACTCCAGAAAAATCATGAGACAATTTTTAACTCCTCAATCATCTTCTCATTACTTCTGTTTTCTCTATACAACATGCAATTTCTTAATATAATCCCCACCATAATAAATTTACAAAATCACAAAAATATATTTCTATTTTAAACTATAAAATAATAACTTAAATTTTATCAAACAGATATACATGGAACACTTGGTCAACTTACATTTGAATTTGTATCTCCAAGCAGGCTGATCTTTACAGTTTCTCTTCATAGTGTGAGACTTGAACTAATGTTTTACACATCACTAACACTATCGTAGAAATTTAACACAACTAAATTATCCTTATGAAAAAGTATCCTTTTGGTGCAGAAAGTTATATTACTGACTTGCTAAAGAAAAATACAAAGTAAAGGTTTTCTATTTCCCAATCTCATCTCACCTTAGGTAAACAAAAATTAAAATTCTTATTCCTGAGTACTCAACAACTTTTGGTTTGGTGATATTTTTTTCCTTCTTAATTTGGTCTTTGAAGAAACAGACAAATAAGAAAATTAAACATTGAAAAATAATATCCTGGGGGCAGAGAAAAGATGGCTGACTGAAGCCAGCTTTCCACAGAGGCTCCTGTCCAAAAGGGAGAGTTCAAAGACAGAAATTTAGCAAATAACCTGGTGGATTAGAGCTGCACCAAGAGAGAAGGTTTAATAACGCTCATCAACCCATCTGAGATGATCTGTGACCCCAAGGATACAAACAAAAGGTACAAAATCCATCATCAAGAGGACGGGAGTCCCTTCCCCCATGAGAATGGCTCAGAGTGCACCACAAACAAACAAGCAAAGTTCAAAGGTCCTCCCACTACACTCCATGGGAAAGACCCTCTAAAAAATGGTCCTACCTCCCCAACTAGGGTGCCACAGCATTCTCCTGCCAGGCATAAAACTGCATAAAACTGTATATATTCTCTACCTGCAACTCAGAGCTCCCAGCACTCACCTCTGTTCTCACTCTGAGGTCTGGAGGCCTGTACCCCAGGAGTTCAGATTCTTGGGTGATTTCTCAAGGGGTATGGACAGTGTCTAAACTGCAGCTGGTCAGTGCTGATTCTCTGGCATGGGAGTGAAGAGAGGACAGTCAGCTGAGAGGGAACCACACTGGAGCGGCAGTGCCCTGAGGCACAGAGCAGCAGCCATCTTTTGGAAAAATAGGGCTCACTCCTGGATATTCTGAAGCCACACACCCTATCTACCTGAGCAACCAGAGGAGGCTGGGCATCTACTCAACTTACAACCACCACAGAACAGATCTGGGATGGAGACAAAAGCCACGTGAGTAAAGGGTTTGCCTGAGGTGGTACCAGCATGGAAGAAGCGTGGAGACTAGAAACGCATGCGCAGAGCCAGGAAGTTCCCAGGGCTGGGCTGACTCAGAGGACCGCTTTACTGAGCCTAAGATGCACCCAGCCCTCAGGGTATCGTCAGCCTATAGACAAAGGAAGACAGGAGGCTAGAACTGACAGCTAAATGAATACAAACCTGCAGGAGCAAAGACAGGGCCTGAGGCGCAGGCTCTGGGAACAAAAGAAAGCTTCTCTTCTGCAAGGGAATTTAGCAGACACAGAAACAAATTACTGCAAAGTTCTGTTCTGTTCTGTCAGTAACATCAATCAGGGGCAGGACTGTAACTGAGTGAACATCCCCTAGCCTCCATCAAACGCCCGAGGTTGTCAGGCCTCACCTCCCCCTGCTAGATAGAGGTAGACACACAGTGGCCTGGCTGAGCACATAAAGATTTCCTTGCGATTCAGGCAAGTGTGAACCCCTGCACTATCTGTTCACAAGAGGCAACTGGATCACAGCCCTGCAGGGCTATCAGTGACTGG
>CAUYPK010010882.1:0-32231 GCA_963574355.1 Loris lydekkerianus
ATCCCGCCAGCACCCCCTGACACCCCCCCACCCCCCGTGCACCCCACGACCCCCCAGAACCCCCCACGACACCCCAGTACACCCCACAACACCCAGTACACCCCAGTACACCCCCCCACCCCCAGTACACCCCACCACACCCCAGTACACCCCATCAAAGCAGCTCTTTGCTCTTTTGCACTTAGCCTTCTTCAGTCTCAACCCATGGTGAATCACTCCGCGCCCCAGTGCAGGATTCTACCTTTTAGCCCCCCTTTTTTCAAATCTTTCACCACCCTCTTCTCCTTCATTGTGGAATAATGTACACTATATATGTTTTTAAAGACCTGAGCTGTGTCTGAAAAAAGAATGATTCCATTTTCCATCAGAAACAAAGGTCTTAAAAAAAGCCTAAAGAGCAGATAAAAAATTGACTTCCAGGAATTTTGTTAATATAAGACACAGTTGAGTTAAAGAAGTAAAATACAAAAATTTCCCTATTCTGTAAAGCAACCTATGATTAAAAATAGCCCGTGTTCTGATATCATAGATTTCTATATAGGATTATATGAACATGGAAAATATGTTTAAAAATTTATCCTAGTGTATCAATATGGGAAATTTGTAGGGTTGAAAATTTCAGGGGTTGTGAGAACTTCTTTGATAAAAAAGCATCTTTGGGCAGCACCTGTGGCTCAAAGGAGTAGGGCACTGGCCCCATATACCAGGTGTTGGGTTCAAATGTGGCCCTGGCCAAAAACTGCAAAAAAAAAAAAAAAAAAAGAAGACGAAGAAGAAGAAGAAGAAGAAGAAGAAGAAGAAGAAGAAGAAGAAGAAGAAGAAGAAGAAGAAGAAGAAGAGAAGAAAAGAAAAGAAAAAAGGATCCTTGTTAAATTTAATCCTTTATCTGTAACATTTTATAAATACCTCTAGATGCTATAGATACAGGAAAGAATATGTTACAAATGAAAATATATCTCTAATAAAGCTGAAATTTATCTGGTTTAGAAGTTGGATGGACTACTTTTTTCTATGTAGTAACAAACTGTATTGTAAATAAAGGCTTAATATTTATATTTGCTCCATGATTTCATGCAACATACTAAAATTCTGTATGTTCTAATGTCTATTGTGGACTTAATTTCTGAGAAAATGCTTAAACAACCTGAAAGTCATCCTATTTGTATTGTTACTACAGAGTGACAGCCAGCAAAAAATATAACCATTCTCCTAAGTACAAATATTCCAAAGTATTCTAAAATTTTAATATTTATTTTTATTTTTGAAACAGAGTCTTACTCTGTCACCCTGGTTTGAGTGCTGTGGCATCACCATAGCTCACAACATCCTCAAACTCCTGGATTTAGGTAATTCTCTTACCTCAGCCTTCCATGTAGCTGGGACTATAGGGCCCTGGCCACAACACCCACCTAGTTTTTATTCTATTTTATTTTTTATTTTTAGTAGAGACAGGTTCTCACTCTTGCTCAGGCTGGTTTGGAACTCCTGAGCTCGAGCATTCTACCTTCCTCAGCCTCCCAGAGTGCTAGGATTACAGGTGTGAGCCACTGCACCTGGCCCTGAAGTGTTCTAGTTTTAATATATATTAAAAATAACATATCTCAAATATTTTATTAATATATAGCCACAATATTTGTTTGATGTATTTCATATGACATCTGTGATAATTCTGTGTTATAGTTTATTTTAAGTAATTTTTGTGGTGAGTTTGTGAGTTATAATAATATATATTTGCCAAGAAAGACCTTTATTTTGTCCATATTCTACCGTTTACATACATGTACTTGAACAAAATACTTATGTTAAAAAAAGTCTTATTTCTCGTTGCTATTTCCCCATTATCATCCTTGTCATTTTTTTTTTTTTTTGCAAAACTTTTTTTTAAATTTCTTTAAATTTTAAATCATAGCTGTGTACATTAGTGCAATCACCGGTACCCATTCTAAGATGCACCATAGATGTGGCCCCACCCATTACCCTCCCTCCACTATTTCATTTTGAAATAGTCATTTTTTATAATGTTCTCAAGCAACTGACAATAAAGTGTACCCTGTGTTTTGATAGTCACTACTTTATTACCACTAATAATCATGTCCCGATGTCAGATTGCTACGGACTTTGTCCTCCTCTCCTTACAGTTTTGTAATTTTTGGTTCATAGTTTTATGTTATTTGCTTCCTGAAAAATACTAGATTTTCACTGTACATTGCAGCCCTCATTATTATAAAATGTCAGCCTTCTTTATCCCCTAGTAACAAGGTGTCCCAGATTTCTATTTCCCCATTTTCCTTGTATATATTGACTCGTTTTTGACTTCTAAACTGTTTAACAGCTTTATTAAAGATCTACTTCTTACTGTAAAAGTTGTATTTTTCTCTAATACCCCTATTTGATGATTTAAATTTTTCTTTAGGTGACTGATTTTATCAAATTTTTGTGTTTGGATGTATCATCTTAGTTCATGTTTTATCTATTAATCTGAATGTATACGTGTATTGTTAGCTGTTAGTTTTAAACATTTATTTTGCATTTAAAAATGGATAAAAGTACAAAAGATCTTTGCTTTTCTATTTGTTAAATTTTAACATTATACAATGTAGTTAAAGTTCCATTTTTGGAGTCAAATCTTATATTGAGTTTATTAATTCACCATTATAAAAAAACATGAGTACATTTACACTATCTGAGTTTTGTTTTCATTTGATTTTTCTAAGCCAGTGCTTTAGCAGAGGGACTTTAATATTTCTTCATGGAATAAATTTTTATTGACTGCCCTTCCTAAGCTGAACAATGGAATGATGGCCTGTTGTGCTTCCTCAATTTTCAGCAGAACTCAGGTACAGATTTGTGGAACTTTGTTAGTGTGCAAATCAGAGTAATAAGTTACGTGTATCCGGTCTGAATCCTTTCAGGAGAACTGGAAGGTACTGATTCACTTCCTCTTCATGAAAACATCTGGGATTCAGTTTCTTCTTCAATATATTTAAAGGCAGGAATTCGATGGCATGTAAATTCTCTTTCTGGCTCTCCCCTGCTATGACTGGTAAATAATCTATAGATAACAACATGTCAAACTATAGCAGCAAACAGATCTTAACATATGGGAGGCATTAAAAAATGGGTGGTGATGTGACTTTCCCCTCATTTTAACTCTATTGAGACATTTGTGCTAAAAGAATCTAAATATATCAGGGAAATCATTGAAAGGAAAGATGAAATGGCAATTTTTGACTAGATCATTTTTAATTTAAGAAAAAAGAGATGAAAAGATAAGAATAATAAAAGCATAGTTTTAAAGAAACGAGAATATGAAATAGAATTTGCTAAAAAATGGAAGAAAGTAAACTCCTCTTAGTTTCTTGCCAGTGCCATTTTACTACTCTAATTGACTAAAAGTTTCTCTCTTTAAGACTTTTTCTTTTTATTGCTGATGAATTTTAATATAAACAATAATTACTGATGTTTCTTTCTCTATCTGATGACATTCCTGAAGTAATTCAAATATGACTACTGAGGCTTCATTATATTTCTGCTAAATTATTTTTCTTTTCATAAATGTAATACTTTGTCATATAATGAATCTATATTGAATATATAAATCCATACCCTCATCGAAAATTTTGGTATTTTCTAATTTTTATTATTTTATTTTATTATTTATTTATTTATTTTTTGTTTTTGCAGTTTGGCCGCGGTTGGGCTTGAACTCACCATCCTCAGTATATGGGTCCAGCACCCTAATCACTAGGTTGCTGGTGGTGGCTATAAAGAGAATTTTAAAGATACATCTTGTCTAGGACCAGAAAAGATTAGTAAAAAGATTGCATTCATCTATATATTTCTACCACCATTTTATGGATTATTGATTTTATTAAGACAATATTCTTTAGAACAATCATATTTTATAAACATATTGATGAGTTTGAGTACCAATACAAATAACTATGTATTGGCAAAATTCAATAAGTCACACACAACTAATAAGCCCTGAGAAGGTTTTAAATTTGTCTGGATGTTACTTTTATTATTGTTAGGACTCATTTATCTGGTTCTCAATTGGAACCTAATTTCTAGCACCTACTCTGGCACATGCTATAATGAATAGCAGAATTGACAAACTGAGGAATTCTTAAATGAAACAAAAAAGTATTGTGATAGTGTTATTGAGTAAATCATATCTCACAAGCTATGTTGAAAGTATAGTAAAAACTCTTCTTGACATACTCAGCTGTTAGAGGAGTCAAAGACACACCCAAAGACATTCATGACAAGAATTATGGAATTTTTAAAAATGAGATCTTCAGCGGAACTGTGGATGTCAGGGAAGGAGGTAGGAAAGACCAGCTGAGCTGCAGGGTGGCTGATGGGTCTCCCACCCGTCAGTGGCTGGTGAAGATAGACGGGAGAAATGAAGGCACAGGTGGGACAGTTTACATCATGCTTCCAGGCAACCGTGAGTCCACCTCTGTTAATTAAGAAGTTGACAGAAATATAGGAGACGGTGTTTTATGGGCTTTGCATGATGAATTCAGACAGTGGAATTTCAATTTGTGTCTAATAACACAAACATTTATCTCATTGGGCAGTAGGGGAATGTATATCTTGTGATACAGTTAAAATGGGAATTCTATCAATATGGTTCAGGAAAAGCAAACAACAAAAAGACCTAGTCACATATACTCCACAAAGAAGACTATGTTTCATGTTTTTACTTATATTTGTGGGGCTGATACAACTTGCCAGTGCTAAGTAAATTCAATGTAAATAGAATACGTTGTGTGTTAAAAAGAAAAATGTTTTAAATTTTAATTGTTATTAACTATATAACCATTGGGAAGTTATTAATGTGCTGTGCCTTGTGGGGAGATATGTAAAATAGTCATGTATAGATGATACAATGCAATATTAACTTAGTCATTTTTATTACTATTTTTTATCATTTCCATACAGGTAAAAGTTGGGTTTCCTACACATTGCCTTTAAGGGTAAGACAGTTTATCTCATTTAAAATGTCCAGCAGGCTATGAAACACATAAGATTAATATAAGAATACAGAAGAAATGGTGATAACATGGAGAAGATGTGGAAATAACTACCGTAACAACAGGAGAAAATTTGAGGATTGGTATTTTCACATTTAAGAATTGGCAATAAGACCAGAAAACAGCACTTCGTTGTCTGTGATAGTTCTGAGAGCTATTGGTAGTTGGTGACGCTAATTCATCGTTGCTGAGTGGGTGTTCTGACTGAAGACGTTAGGAGTGAGGCTTCTTTTCCAGGGGCTGGGAGAAGGTGGGAGCTCCCAGTCTTTATAGAAGACACCACCATGCTTTTTATCTACACTGTGAGAATTAAATTCCTGGAGCCTCTGAGACATTGCAATATTTGTCGATTGAAAAAATTCTGTTCTTACAGGGAAATTTTGGATTCGATTTAATATAATTTAAGATGTGCTACATTTATTTAAAAAGTTTAAATTTAGCACTCATTACATCAATGTTTTAAACTCAGTACTCACCTTGCTTACAGCCCTTAATGACCGAGAGACTGGTGAGTTGATCAGTAACGGCAGCCCCACACCTCCGCACTGTACCCCTATGCAGTTTCTCCTCTGTTTTTGTGAGTTCCATTTATCGTAGCTAGTCAGTGAGCAGTGCTCATAGGACAACTCAAGGGCCCAGAATTCTTCAAGGTAGTAAAACTCTCCACCTTCCTTTGGGAGAACTCAGAACAGAAAGCAAGATTTTATGTCAGTTTCTTCTCTCAAACCATATGTCCAAAAATTAATCACACAGATTCAGATGATACGTTTATGGTTCTTAACGGAGCAAGCTGTTTTAAACAGTAGCATTATCAGGTAAATGTCTCCACCATGTCTGGTAATCAGGAACGCTTTTCTTTTAAATCGGTATTATAATAGAGATTATAACATATATGTATATATGTGTATATGTGGGTATATACATACTATATATGTGTGTTTGTATATATATATGACATAAAGTTTGTGTGCAATGTAAAATAGTTTAACATATGTATTTATATATATAAATGAGAGATACTTTCCTCACACACACACCAGATATGTTATATAGAGGAATTATGTGATTTTTCAAGTTTCTGCCTTCAAATATTCTACGGGGAAGTCAATTATCTGTTTCTATTTATATCTGATCACTAAGAAAGGCATTTATTTATTGTTCTTTACTGAGCAACCTGAAATATGAGAATTACTTTACCAAGTGCATTTATTAATTACTATTTCTCACTGTTCCATTAATATTTCATTATCATCATTTAAGTAGCAGTAGCACAGAGCTTTTATTCTAGGTCTTCTGATTGGCTTTTAGCTAAATTCCAACCCAACGTTATTCCTTTCTTTTTTTCTTCCATGTGTTTTGCTTTTTCCGTGATAATTTTTGTAGTTATCTCCCACTGAAAGCAGCTGGCAATGCACCACACACATCGTACAGACACTGTTCAAATGCATGACAAAATAACTGAAACTTCCTTCATAAAGTTAAATTGTGTGTTACCATTAGTTTTTATTTCTCAATTTTCAATATTTTAAATGATTTTGCATAAGTCTGTGTAAAGTCATCTTTCAATTACATTAACATTTGTAAAACATCCTCAGTTTCTTTCTAGAGTATTCTATTTCAAACCATTGAGTGAGATAAAGGAACATTTCAGGTGTAATAAGTTCGATGTCACACTGAATTTAGGAGCTGTGCGCTCCACCAAGACCCTTGCCATTGGAAGATAGTAAGTCTGTCAGGGATGCTTATTGAATTGCGTTTAATTTCCCTGGCCTCTATGTTTTATTGAAAATATTCTGTTTTATTTAAAATATGTTTGTATTATACAATATTCCACTGTATCAGTCCATGTCAATTTATTTGCTAGTAATTTGCCTGATGCTGCCTTTTTCTTGAATTTTGAAATTGTAAATAGGACTATTGTAATTTTTTTTTTTTTCTCTAAGAGTATCTTTATACTTATTTCTGATATCTTTCCCCTAATCATGAAATATTAGAAAATGGCTTGAGGAATATCTGACTAATAAGTAGTCACTTCAATGATGCATGAGGGAGATTTAATTCAATAGATTTAAGACTTTTCCTAAACATGTGTATCTCTTTGTGTGTGTGTATTTATTGAGCTGTTCGTCGGGTGCTGTAAATTAAGGAAAGATTCTGAAAATACGATTTCCTCCTTTTCATTCTACCCCTTTACTGCTCTAATGTGGAAAATACTTGTGACCCAGGCCTCATTTCTCATATGGGCTATGGTGGATAACACATCTTTGCTAGTCATGCATTTTGAATGAAGACTTAGTTACTCCTGCCTGACTCTGTTGCTTGACTACTCTGAAGGTAGTTACGATGTGATAGGAAAAATGGAGGAGTGGGTATTATAAGTTACTGCATAAGTAATGATTTATTACTCCTCAGCACTCCATCCCAGGTCCCTTAGAATATCCCCTCCCCGTTAGTCTCATCCTAACTCCTTCTTTTTGGCCCCTCTCTCCTACAGCTTTTAGAACAGAAAGGAAACAAAATGCTGAGCTATTTACTTTTCATTTGCTAATCTATTTGGGTTTGTACAGTTTGGTATTGGACAATACTGATAGTATCATTGTATGTCTATTTAAAATCAAAGCATATGCACACTTTGAATCCTGCCGTGATTTGGAGAGAGTGGGGGTGCCACCTGTGCACACATCAAGGACACAAACTGGCCATCGCCGCTGACACCCTTTTTATCTGAGTCCAAGTAGCTGATGTGGGATAATAGTTTCAAAGTATCCCTTTGCCATTTGTCACCTTAGCATGGGGGCTTATATTTTTCCTTTAAAAAAAAGTTTCTTGCACAGAATTGGATCTAGCAGATCTTTGTGGCATTTCATCCCATAACCATATCGCGTTTCTCGCGGTGTCCGTGTGTCTCTTTCCTAGGTGTGCCACATAGTGCTAGTTCGTTAATTAAGATGGTGGAAACATTGATTTGGGACATAAAGATACATGTGGGAGCTGTTTGGGCCATATGGCTGGGTAAGTGCCCCTCCCCAGATATGACACACCAGGATTTGAGGCTCTACCATGTACTGTCGTTTAAATGTTGTATAGGCTGTTTGGATGACACAAAGTGATGCAAAATAATTGCATTTGATCCTATGAATGACGAAAGAGTTTCTGATTTTCCTGAGACTTTAGGTGAGATCTAAGACTGTTTGCCAAGATGTGCCTTGTAAATAAATCAGTTCTTTTTTACAACACAAGCACTTTAGACAGATGGTCATTTAGAATTCAGTGTTTCACTGGGAAGAAGAAAGAACAGAAGATAGAGAAAGAATAAAATAGTATGCTAGCGTGCATCTTAAACCACAGAAACCTCATTGCAAAACACAACCAGTCATCATACATCACTGGAACAGAGAAATACACATATTTATTTTGCATTTCTAATTGGAAAATATGTATTACTTTACATTTAACATATGCATATTAGAATAATCTATATAAGGCAGCACAATGATGAATTATGTTTATCAGGGTATTTTACTACTAATAGAAAATGTTTCAAAGAAGTCACACAGATAATCTTAGAAATCCATTGAAATAAAACATATCGGTATTCAAAAATTACAGAGTGTAAAATAAACCCTTAATTAATTTCAAGCTTACTGCCATTCATACAGATTTGTATATAAGAGAGTGTAAACTTGTACATGTAAAGAAAATATTCTATTATCTGGTTTTAAAATTATAGGGAAATAATATTGTGGAGTTATTTTGATATTTAATTTTGAAAATGAGTGATCTGTTGACTGCTTTCTGGGCATTTCAATATACATTTAGTGAATTTAATCACCAAACGTGACATGGAGATAACACTGTATCTCTTCCCATAGAGAAGAGCCCTGTGCTCTGGGAGAATAATTAAAGTCTTGTAGCCACATACCTAGCAAAAAGATAAGGACATGCTGGTTCTCTGACTAAACATCTCCAAAGCTCATTCTCTGCATCACAGATGGTATGTAGAGAAAAAAAAATGCATTCTCTATATTTAAATATCCTTATTAGTGCACAAGGACAGAATAAAGAGATTCTGAAATTAATTAGATTAATCAGATTCCTTGCAGGTTGATTGGATTAATTTCAAATCTGACTAGATTTTCAGAATGAGCGTAGTAAATGTGGTGGCTGCTCACCTAGACATTTACTCAATGTAGGAAGGATCGACATTTTATATAATTTATGGAAACAAAATTCATGATGGATTTCCATTTCTGTATTGAATACCTAAGAAACTCAGAAAAAAATTAATTCATCTAATTGTGAATGAAATACGTAACTGTGACTAGCAAGGCCTTTAACTCTGGTTCCTATTACTGTGTTCTGAGATTCCCAGCTTGTTTGTATGTTTGTAAAATTATGATTTAAAACATGTAAACCCTTTCATGCATTCTGACACTTTCAAGGTAAAGTAGTAGTATGTGATAATATCCATTTCTCTTCATTCATTTAACATGTGGGGGGGAAATCTTTTTACAAAGTGTGGTAGGAAGAATGATAGCCCCATCTCCCTCCTGACCTAAGAGGTCCTAGGAAACTGAATATGTTCCCCTGTGTTACCTGATTACAGTGTTTTGGCATGGGAATATTAGTCTGAATTGTATAGATGGACACAATTTAATTACATGAGTCATTAAAAAAACTTGTCCCATCCTAGGTCAGGGGAGGGGGGAATTGTTACCGGGAAAACGTGATCAGGAAAACAGCATCACTGGCTTCAAATGGAGGAATGGAGTCAGGGGCAAAGGATTGTTGGAGGCCTCCAGAGGCTGGAAAAGCCAAAAAGCCAATTCTCCTGTAAGTATTCCAGAAAGGAGTGTGCAGCCCTGATGTCGGGTTGTAGCCCACACTGAGCCATGTCAGACTTCTGAGCTGTGAACTTTAAGATGACAAGTCTGTAGGTTTAACCCACCAAATATGGTAATTCCTTATGGCACCAATAAAATAGGCTCACACACAGATTCTATCAAGAACCCAATAAGAAATATGATTTACCAACTTACAAACAGGTGGATGAGCTTCACACCCTCCACCTTCTCTTGTCCCTGGGCTTGTGTGCGCTGGCCCCTGCTGGCCCCTGCTGGCCCCTGCTGGCCCCTGCTGGTGCTGGGGACCCTTCCTCGCCGGGGATTCCTCAGTCAGTTGGCTGGTTCACTGGGGCTCTCTGTAATAGCTCCTCCTTTTCTTCTTGCTCAAATAAATAAATAAACAAATTTACAAAACACAACAAAACCACAGAGGCAGATAAAAGAAAATCCTCTTTTTGGTGTATGTAGGATGCCACTACTGGTGCCTACATTTTTTCTCATTTCCATTTTCTCTCTCTCTCTCTTTTTTTAATCCCTCTGGTTGTCTGCATTATTGGTTGGTGGATTTTCACTGAATCGAATTTACAAGCTTCATCCTTTCCCACGCTGCAAAAAGGCCCTCTCCACGGAAGCCCTTCTTTATTTTCTTCAGCGTCCCCCCTGGGCTGCTCCTATTTCACACCTTGGAGCCTGCAGACACCAGACTCTCTTCCCTTCCTCCCCAGGCTCCTCCCCATCTTTCAACTCACCCTGCTGCATCTTCAAAAGCGAGGAAATTTCCAACAGACTTTCCCTTCTTTCCTTAGAAGTGAAGAAGGGAAAATATGAACATTTTGGCGTTTTCTTCTTGCCTGCTTGCTGCCTACGACCAGGTTAGGCGTCTGTCCCCAGCAGCCAGGTGACCCCCCTAGTGCCTGCTTCTTCACTTCACAATCCTGATATCATACCACATAACATTTTCCATCGCAAGAGATCTAAAGGAAATTCATCTACAGATCACCTGTGAAAACAAATTCCTTTCTATTCACTTAAATAGTTTTGACTTTCAGAAACAGTGAAATGTCCTTCCCTTCTATAACTAAACCTGACATAAATTCTCAGCCTCCCACAACGTATGTAGGGTACACAAGGTTGCTTGGGAAGAAATCTCCATGCTAAGAGCATTCCTAGCACACCCATGTTATTGTCCAAGAAGATGACTTTATTGAACCTCCAGTTCATATGGTTTATTGCAGGCGCTGGGTAAAGAGAATTTAAGAGCACTTTTCACAAATACAAAATTAATTTAGAATTGCTGGTGCTCTTGCTTCTAATTTGTAGGGCAGTAAGTGGGTCACAAACCCTTGATCTCAGTAACAACAGTGTCCCATTTTCCCTTTCTTCAGATTCTTTATTCCATAATTTCCTTAGCCTCTCACTTGCCAAACAGTATGAAAAAACCACCTTCCCTATCCACGTTTTTCAGCCTGTTCTTTTTCTGCTTTTCTGTGAGGAGATACAGAGAGAGACCTGGCCTCTTTCACCAAGTTCTTCCTTCACTTTCTTTTCTAGGTGCCTGTCCCTCCTAATCCCATTCTTGGGATCAGCTTCACTAAATAATCCAAAACCATCGGTCAGAAGGACCAGAATCTCTTAGGCATGTAGGGCTGGGGGCATCAAACAAGGCCGTTTGTAGTTGGAGGTGGAATAATCACCACAGGTTCTGCTTACGCCAGCATGAGGGAAGAGATGAGATATCAGCCAGCTCGCTTCTTCCAAAAACCATCTTCACAAAGGACCGTTGCTGAGGTTCCAGCAAGTTGGTCGCTAACTCACTCTGGTTCACTCACAAGGAATTTCAACTCCCTACCACTCCCCACAGAAAAAAGAACAAACTCGTCAATGTTTTGAATAGAACCAGCTGTTTTCTTAACCACACAATATCAGATACAACTTGGACCTGAATAATAATCCTCAGGGCAGCCGAACAATAACACACACCTCCTTCTTCCCATCTCTTCATGTTAAACATTCTCCACATGGCCACCATTGCTGGTACTAGACTACAGTGTAACTACCACCACTACTCTCACTGCTGCTATAAACCATTATTACTGTTATTTCCACCCTTCCAAAACTCTCTTGGATAGCCACCTGTGTGCACATTGTCAGAAAATATTCATTGACGTTTTATAACACAATGCATTCATCTGGATAGTAGATTGCCTCTGGGTTCTGAGTGGCAACATTTTCTTTCTCTGGCAGAAAACTTCTTTCTTCTGGTCGTAGTCATAGGACTGGCATTAGCTGACATAGTATGACTACAATTTAAACAAATTTTCAGAAGACAAATTTGGGGCTTTTTTCTGCCATATATCTGTGAATCTGTTTCAGTTTCCATACCTCAGTCCGTGGTCTCCAGAGCCCTCACACACTGTATATCAGGTGTTTAAAATCTTTGTTTTTCTTTTTTCTTCTTTTTCTTTTTCTTTTTTGCTTTTGTTTTATTTATGAGCTGTCATATCAATTGTCCTAGCAATTAGGTATGTGATAGTCAGAAATTGTTATTCATATAACTGTAGCTTAGCAAGGCCTTTCGGACTAAGTAATACGCAGATCTTTTCATAACATTTTCCATCACAAAGAATTGAACTTAAAAAGAGTATAAGGAAATCAAAGGTGACATCATTTAGTACAAACAGCAGCTGCTTAAATCTCCTTGAAACAGGGAAACAGTAAAACATCCAACAGCCAAAAGAATATGATTACCCCTCTTATGATATCCAGGATAGAAATTATAATAGAAAAAGTAAATGGACTTTGGTTGTATTAGAAAGCCTGTTGATCCTGATATCATATCACAAAGTATAAATAAAACACTTGAGAACTATTAAAAAAGAAACAGATTATTATGTGGGATGCTTTTAATTTTTATGTGTGGTTTTTTATATATGAAAGTATACATATTTATTGATTAAAATTAAAAATGACCTATGCTCTATTTATCTAAATATTATTTGAGTAAGATACTCTGTTTAAAGTGGATAGTTTTCAATTTTTTCAATAAGAAGAAAAGAAAAAAAAAAAAAAAAAAAACACTCCCAAAGCAAAGAACAATGGTTACCATCTTCGAAGTTACACAACTCTCAACGGGACTCTCAGGATTTCAGATTCATTCATCAAGTGTGAATTGAGAAAGACAGTTACCATTTCAACAGGAACAACTTTCTTCAGGGCCATTGGGGTGCTATTCATCAAAAAAGAACCTTTGAAACAAAGCCTACAATCAACCTTGACTTAAAAAGTTTATAGAAATGCAGGCATAGTAAAGAATATTTACAATAATTTATAGCCTGTTTTTGTTTTCCATTCATATGTTAAAAGTGAACAGAAATAATACAGAATATTTAATAAAACTATTAAAAATAATGGCCCATATCTTTGCACCTGATATAAAATGAAAAGTTGACCAGGTTGTATGCTTGCATTTTAAAAAAAAACAATGTACATAAACCTGTGTTTATATGAGCCTATTTTTGTAAAATGTATGTGTATGACAAAATCTTGAAAAGACATGAATGTCTATGAATAGAGTTTACTATTGAAAAGTTGAATTTTACAATTTAATTAAAATGTTAATTGTTTACATGAATACAAACTTTTGTAAAAACCATGAACTTAATAGTGCAAGAAAAGTCTCTATATTTACTTCTAATTTATATTTACATCAAAATAATATATTGTGTTGTATTTTTACTTCTCTCAAAATTCAGTCAAGGTAAAAAAATACATGTTTTTATGTATTTTAAATATGTATTTATTAGTATTTATTGGTATTATGTATACTAATAAATTCTACATCAGACTTTTTGTGCATTGTGTTTAGACTTCCTTGGAATATAGCGGGGGATTCTCCAAGTAGTAATGAGTTTTGTCTAAGTTAGGGAGGCAATTGCTAGAGACTGAACAGCCAAGTGCTCATAGGATTGGAAGGGAATTTCAGACCATTAAAGTTTGACAGAGCACGAGGTCAGACAATTAAGTTTGCAAACTCATGTAGAAAAAGTGCTACATCCCTCCTTCTTGAATATCATTACAGTCAGCAGATGGCCGAGGGGAATACGTAGGAGGCGACGAGAGTGATATTCAGCAAAGAAATACCCAACTCTTTCTCTAGCATGAGTTTGGGAACTTAATTGTCCAACCTCATATATTTTAAGTGTGTCAGAACATAAAAATTATTTAGTATAAAAATCTCTAAGATACTGAGAAATATTTAGTTTAATGCACTATTAGCTCCCCCAGTATGCTGATGAGCAATTTCAAAGATAGGATAAGACTCAGAGCAAAGTCTGCTCACGGGTGTGGTTAGAATCAGCTGCAGAACAGATAAATAAAGTATTGATTGAAATAGAATTTTCGCTGATAATGGAGCTTTAATTTTGGAGAGGGCTGCAGAAAGTGACTATGCAAGTGATTATCTTGCATTCAAGATGATGCAGCAGGATTTAGCACCTTGGTTGCTTTTTATTTCTCTCTCACTTTTTAAAAGCGACATTCCTGAGAGTGTGACATAAGTGAGTTGCACAGCTTGCTCTTCCTCTGGCTGGTGACAGAACAGCCCACAGCACATCCAGGGTAGGGTGTGTGTGTCTCAATTTCTTGTTTAAGTCAATGTCTCTGCTTGTATATTTACTCTCAAAGACGAGTACCTGGAACTAATTTTTGTGTTTTAAATAGAGACAGGGGTCTCACTCTTGCTGACGCTGGTCTCAAACTCCTGAGCTCAAGCAATCCACCGGCCTCTGCCTCCCAGAGTGCAAGGATTACACATGCATTTTAGTTCTGTCCCCTCCCATTGTCACTTCTCTATACCACATCTTAGCACTTCTATGGTAATCTCTGCCAAAATTATGCAAAAACTGTACCATGGCTAATAGTCTTAGACTCACACATTTTAAAATTACTTTAGGAGTTTCCTTTGTTGGTGAGGTAAGTTCCAGGGTCTTCTTGATGACAATCAGATTGTCAGCTAATATAGGACATGGGCTGTGGTCACATGTGTGTCAACTTCAGTGCTCAACTCCACGTCGCCAGTAGGATTATTTTCTTTAAATATAGATATGATCATGTTAGCTTATGGCTCAAAAAATTTAAATTATTCTAAGTTGCCTGAAAAATAAAGCTGAAACTTTACTCTAGCCTGCATTTAAAGTGAACTCACTCCTACCACACAAAAATTTATTTCTGGCCAATAAAAAGACTTTTTATATATGCAAATGATTATGCTAAACACTACAAATACGAATTTGTAGTGAGTGACTCATTATATCTATCCCAAAGAGGTTTACAGTCTAGAGAAACACTTGGCTAACCTTGCTACACATTTTAGAAAAAAAGTGCAAGATTTTCAGGCAATTACTTTAGATATATGCAGGTGGATGTGCATGTTTAATATATGCAAGCCTCCACATCCAGAGATTTTGCACCCACGAATTCAACTACCTATGCACCGAAAATAGTTGGAGAAAAACGGTGTCTGTACTGAACACATCAAATTTTTCTCTTGCTGTAAACAATACAGAGATAATTTAAAATATAGGAAGGATATGAGTAGGTTATAGTCACCAGCAGATTTTGGTATCCAAGTGGGACTTGGAGCCACCGCCTACGGATACCAATATATGATTGTCATAAGTGTTAGAGTATGTGTTAACATTCAAAAATAATATGAACCAGGCAATTAGATTGAACACAGGATTCTAAATAAATTATTGTTGAGGTCTTTTTTGGCATCTATCTGTATCTGTTTATATAGCTTTCTAGCTACCTAGTTCTAACAATGTGTGTGTGTGGGGTGCATGTGTGTGTAATCGTATAATCAATCATTCTTGATAAACGGTAATTCCCCGCCCCCACAAGGACATTTAACAGAAAATCTGGAAACATTTTATTTTAGGTTTTCATAAGTGGGGGAAGTGCAATGGCGTCTAATGAGTACAGGCATCAGTAGTGTCAGATTGGAGAAACCCTGACGTAGAGATGAAGAAATTATATAAATGAGGAATAAAAGTGCCTCAATTGTCCCTGTTGGAGTATGAAATCAGTGAGCAATTCCCTTAGATAATCTCTTTTTTAATTCATTACATTGCCTATTGTTATAATCTTAACATTTATTTGTCTCCTTCATTTCAAATATTTTGAAATCTGGTCTATGTTTGATAAAACATCTTTTCTCCAATTCTGCTTTGCTTATGTAGGTATTATTTTAAAGTTTATAAACATTAATAAGGTAAATACATTCTTGAAAATGATCCTCAATGTATTCTAGATTCTGTACTTATGCAGATAGAAAAGACCTCCTGTGTTACCTAGTCCAACTGTCTCGTTTTCATATATCAGTCACGTCCTGGTGAAAACCACAATCATGTACCAATAGCTCAGAAGTTATTAACACAATTTTTATAGATATGCAGTCAGGGTTAGAGCAATTAATTTGAATGCCAAAGAACCCAGAGATGAAAAACAGCAAGAATATATTAGGAGAAAAAAAATGAGGTCTGACAATTAAGTTGACAAACTTGCCAATTGGCAGCACTGTACATACAATTCAGGAAGGTTTCATAACCTTGCTGTATCACTGTCTCACAGTTGTTTTTGAGTTGATGGGTAATGTGTCTAGCTGAGTGGGGTTCATTACTGTTGTGTGTTTTTATGTGCTATTCTGAAAATGTCAGAGCTTAAATTAGAGCAATGAACAGACACTTAACAAATTTCTTGTTACATTTGGCAAAAATAGAAGTGACATCAGGGACAGTTTTGTCCAAGTTTCTAGGGATAATTCCATGAAGAAAATGGCATTGTAAAAATGGACTAAATTTTTTTTCTGAGTGGAAAGAGACTGTTACTGATGAAGAGAATTCAGGGCAGCCAGGAATCAGCAGAACTGACAAAACATTGCAAAAGTTCATCTAATTGTGCATCAGAGTCATCAGCTGACTGTGAGTGGCACTGCAGACTAAGTAAACATCAATAGAGAAAAAGAAAAATCTTAACTGAAAATCTTGGCCAACAACTCATGGCTTTTGCATCATGGCAATGCACCAGCTCAAACAGCACTGTCTGGGAGGGAGTTTTTAGTCAGTAAACAAACAACTGTGTTGGAAAACTCTCCTTACTTACCTGATCTGGCCTCCAAAGACTTTTTCTTTACCCAAATATAAAGGAAATATTGAAATGAGACAATTTGATGGTATTCAAAAAATTAGCAATAATACAATAAGAGCTCTGATGGCCATTCCAGAAAAAGAGTTCCAAAGTTGCTCTGAAGGGTGAACTGGACACTGGCATCAGTGCATAGCTTCCAAAGGGGAGTACTTCATAGTGACCCTAATGATAGTCAGTGATGAGGTGTGTGGCAGTTTCTCTGGGACAAGGCCGTGAAGTTAATGTTCACACTTCCTTTCATGGTTTCATTGAGGTCTGTGACTTCTCCACTCTCAAAAGAAGTGCCATTCTGTAGAGCTATCTTGGAGAGAAAAAGCCACTGTCAGAACAAACAAGCAAACAAGGCTGAAAACAGATGGGATTGGGGAAGCGAATTCCCATCTCCAGGCTCCTTCTGTTCTTCCATCTTTGGTAAGGGTCTCCAGTCAGTGCCTTCCATGGTCTGAACTCAGCTGGAAACCACAGGCTTATGAGGTGATGCTGCTATGGGACCAGACCTCTGTGGGGAGGGACCGGGGATGGCTGGAAAAGGAGAGAGAACTTTCTTATGCTTACAGATCCAACAAAGGCACATTCAGGGATAAGATACAAACATCTCACTCAATTAGTCCTAGCATAATAGGCTTGCACTTCTGCTAAGAATTTGAGATATTAAGCCTTGAAGGGTGGAAAAGAAGAGGTTCCTTCACACCTCCCTATGCTGAATTAGAAATTTAGAGACAAAACAAATTCCTCCTATCTACCAAAACTGTGTGCCCTTTTATCTGTGGAAAGTGAGCCATGAAGAGACAGGGCCCCCACGGCCTGGGAGACCTCCAGCTGCTTTCCTCCTGCTGAGTCAACATGTTTTTCCTCCTCTTAAAACAACTTGTTTTTCTCCTTCTTAGATGTTTTGCCAGAAGTCACATCACGTATCTCTTTCTTTATCTAGTCAATCTTTAGAAACTATGCAGAAAACTATGTGACCCTTCCCTTTTATTCCTATTTTAACAAGTTATGCAGTAGTACATGTTATGCAGTAGAAACCACTAACAGAATGAATTATTCTTGATAAAGTTACTTATGTTTTCCAGTCATATTGTAAGGCCAAAAAAAAAAAAAAAAAAGTTTTTTTGTCTATGCTCCTTCCTGACGAAAAACTCTGATGAGATGCTATTAAATAAAGCTGATTTTGTATTTTGGGGCTGGCCGCAGTTACAACTGCTCCAGACCTTCCGATCCCATTCTTGTATGTTTTTTCTCATTCCCCACCGTTCCCACTCTGGGTCTTTCTCTTTCACATTGGTTTGTGATATTCACTAACATTTTCTGGTTTCTCTCCACTGCCCCAGCCCCTGGGAACCATCATCTGCTCTCTATTTCTGTGATGTCCAGTTTTTAGATCCCCATGTAAGTGACATCAAGCAGCACGTGCCTTTTTATACCTTTCTCATTTCATTTAACATGAAGACGTCCAGGTTCATCTATGTTGTCACAAATGGGACAAAATTACCTTCTTTTTAAGGCTGAATGACATTCTGTCATGTATATATCCCACATTTTCTTTATCTATCTGTTGAGGGACACTCATAAATTCCGCACCTTGACTGTTGCGATTAATGCTGAAACACACATGGGATCTATTGTACAGGATGGGGACTATAATTAGTAAAATATTAGATACTCAAAAATTGACAGGAGCATAGATTTTAAATGTTCTCACCACACTGAAATGATAAGCACTGAGGTGATGAATATGTTAATTATCTTGCTTTATCATTAACCAATCTATATGTATATCAGACCATCTTATTAATGCTCTATAAATATAAGCAATAAACAGATGAATTTCAGGGAGAGTCAAAGGTTCATTTCATGTGTATATTGGTAATTAGCAGCTTGCTAGAGGGGTCTCAAATACCTCACAAGGAACAAATATTAAACCTTTATGAATTTTGAGAGCTGCTTATTAAACACATCCATTATTGAAAATGAAAATATATATTAATACATTTTCAATTAAAACATTAAAATTATGTAACATATATGAAACATCCATTCATAATTGTTTTAAAATTTGTATTACTTTATATCAGTAGTTTTCAATCTGTGGGTTGTAACCCACAGAAACTGTATGAAAGGGCTGTAGAATCGGGAAGGTTGAGAACCACTGCTTTATATGCTTTTGAGTTTATTTATACCTATTTTTTCCCACTTCTTCCTCAGTGCCATCATGTTAATTGCTTTAAAATACCCAATCAAATGAGGGCTCAATTTGCTTTTTTTTAAATTTAAAATGATGGATAAAGTGTTAGGATTGCAGGAAAACCTTAACTATAGTAGAGTGTCTACTATGTTACATGGTGAATAGAACACAAAAAATAATATAATACTCTTCCAGTATTTGAAATTATTAACCACTTTAACCAAGAATTTACTCAAGTGAATGAATAAGTGAAACTCTGGCAAATCTAGAGCTAAAACTGAAAGCTATTTCAGTTTCATGAATAAAATTTGCATTAGGAGGAGGAGTACTTTAACAGTAGATTCTATATCAGATTTAGTGACAGTTTTTGAAAAATAGTTCATTAAGTGGGATGCAACTTTATTTGTTAAATCATGGTTGGATTACAAGCATAGTTTGGCTAGCAATACAAGGACTTGGATGAAATCAACCAAAGTATATTGTGAGACAATATGTGAAATTAGTAATTAAGAATACTTTAATTGTGTTTTTCTCTGATGTGGGTGTATATTGTGGTTCATCTGCTGGTTTCATTTGAAGGACGGGGAGGGGGGAGAGAGGGGACTTGGTAAGCTGCCCCCTAACAGGCACAATGTGAGGGTATGTGCACACCTCCCAGGAGAGGGATTTGGCTACAACTTGGACTTTATCCCACAAATGAAAACAGTGCAATTGTTTGTACCCTCATAGTAATCTGAAAATTAAAACAGGTAATACTTTATATTTTATTATTTTGGTGAATTGTATGAGTAAAATTTACAACAAACATGTATTTACATGTAAGTGTGTATATTTATTCAAGAGTATTGAACAATTTCTAGCATAGCACCATATTTTTAAAATATACTATCCTCATACTTCAATGTATGCCCCTTTCTTCAGTCATAAGCAGTCCACCAATAATTAATTCCCCAAAGTGGAATGATATTTTTTTGTGTGAAATTATTTGCAAAATCAGAAATGGACTGAAAGCTCACTTTATCACTTTTAGCAATCTAATATCTTTAATATCAAATGCACATGTTTTGTTGGTACTTGTAAATGTTGTATATAGTCTTTCTGGTGTGGTCATCCTCTATACTGCTCCGTTACCATTGTAATGATGTCAGAGTTTTGTTTAAAATGCTATTTCTCCCACTTAGCTTACAAAAATAGTTTCTGAGCTTTTTCTATTTAAATTATGATTTTATATTTAACACATTGGTCTTAAACAGGTCTTAGAATCTATCCACATACTCGATTGTAGGTTGAGAATTATTTCCAGGCTTCCCCATTGAACATTTTGCATTTTCCCCATTAATGTATGCTTCTAAATACAGTGTACATTAAATTTCCAAATATTTATGTGTTCCTCCTTGAGTTCTACTGAGCCTTTTTTATCTATTTGAAGTACTCATGCCAATACTACCCTTTGTTTTTCATTTTATTTATTTTTTGACAATGGATGTGTAATATATCCTACTATCTGGCATGGCAAATTTACCCCCTTTCCTCTTATTTATTACAAATGAGCTGGAGGAATGCAGTAAGAGGACTGGAGGTGGGATCTTTAGAAAACATCACCTACTTTCCTTAATGTGTGATCAATTCCCAAACCAACAACACTGTTTTATGAACTAAGTATTATTACTCAGGGCCAGAAAGTAGCTAACAATATCATTTCCTAGTAGTTTATAAGCAACAAAGAGGATTTTTTAAAAATTCCAGTCATAGTAATAAGTAAAATGTGGATTTCAAACGCACCAGGCACACACCGAATGTGTGTGTGTGTGTGTATGTATATAATATCTAGCAATTAACTAACGTTTTTCACCACACTTACATTTTGAAAGTATTTTCTATACTGTTACCTTCAATAGAATTATACTCTTAGCATTCTTTTAAAAATTAGTTCTTGTTTAAAATGTCTCAGAATGTTCTTGTTGCTAACCTCCCTGAACCTTAGATCCAGGCTTCTCTTCTTTCTCATTCCATGGCATTTTTCCTGCACAATTTCATCTGTAACCCTCATGCAATTACCGAATATTCAACTGTTTACAACTTTATATCGGTAAATATCTTCCTTTGGAATCCAGACACAGTGATCAAACTATGCAGATGTTTCCAAAGGATTAATATTTACACATGTCCTCCATTTCTTGTTTCTGTGAATCATATCAGTAATATTATAACTGGGAAAGCCAGAGGTGAAAGATAACTATGACACTATCATTTTTCATGTAAAATTCAGCACTCAATCCTAATATTTTATGTCTTTAAACTATAGAACAAAATACCATTATTTCATTGGAACTATGGAAAATTCCTCTTTACTACCCTAACTTCAGTCAGTTTTGGTTCTCTCCTTAAATGCAATGCCTATACCGTAGCCAGAATAATCTTTGGAAAATATAAATATGGCCAGATACCTACCCTGCTTCTTAATGTTCTCAGCAGAAAACCTAGAGTTCCTACAAGATCCTACATGATCTAGCCGGGGTCTTCCTCATTTAAAACCCCTGTACCTTGGTCTTGCTAATTTAATGACCCATTACTCTCTTTTTGTTTCTTGAATGTAACATGGTCCTTTAAGAATTCTACAAATATACTTGTTTATTGAAAAGGTTAGATAAAATCTCTGTTTTCCGGAGATTGTTAAATTTTTTGCTTTATTGCCCAACAGAGTTAAGAACCATAAATATTTATAAAATAATAACTACAAAATGTACTGGGATGGATTTAAAAATTAGTTTTGTGACTAAGTACAGACAGTCCTATAAGAAATCAGAGTTAGTGTGAAAAAGATTTGGAATGTTGTTTGTTGTTGTTACAGCACAGGGCTCTATGAAGGAAGAAATGAGGCAGTGGCTTTGATATTTTCTGATGCAATGAGCTGCACATTAATATCCAATTGTTCATGGCAAACTTTTCACTATTGAGTTGTTTGCCACTATCATAGCTGCAAAGGGGGAGCTTGTAAATATACGTGATAACCAACTGTGTACCACCTGCATCTCGTTTGAAAAGAAGGTTTCTGTTTCGCTGCTATATTCCAAACCTCAGATGGATTTCTTCTATTGAAAAACTTTAGCCCTCAACCATACAGAGAACAGGATTCAAGAAAATAGTTGGACAAGAATATTATATTGAGTTTGACGGATGTTTTGTATGAGTGCATTACCAGAAACTCTGTAATCAAGGCGTGAGCGTGAGCAGCTGAGAGGCACTAACAGCTTGCTTAGCTAGTTGACTGACAGTTGAACAAAATAGTTGTCTATGTTGAGATGCCAGAATTTTCCTAATTTGCAGTAGAAGGAAGTATCTGAAACCTTAGCGAGTGGGCTTATTAATGAGAGGAGGGCAGATGTATTGGATCTTTCTCCCTGAAGGGTCCAATGCACACTCACCTCACTAAGGCTCTGAGAACTATTCTGATGAGATGGCACCAGCACCCTCAGCTCGGCGGCTCTGCAGTGACTGGAGTAAAGCAGAAGATTCCACCATCAAAATGGTCTTGTTGAAGTCATTGCAAATGGAGAGGTTTCTGAGCGGCAGATGGCAAATGGTAGCATTTAACCTCAAGGGGCTAACTGGTATTCTCTGCAGGCCCAGCTGGGACACAGGGGTTATCAGAACGTCTTGACATGGCTGGCACAGACTTTTGGAGACTATTGGACCACACGATTTCTGGAAGTAGAATTAATGAACATCATCTTAAAGCCTTACGTGATATGTATGAAGTACTAAGGAAAACACACACACACACAAAACCCAAACAAACAAAAAAAATAAATAAAAATAAATAAAACTAACAAAACAAAAATAAAAATTCTGGAGAATAGAAATTTTCTTTAAATCAACACAACAGATCGGGACATGTCACCTAATTCTCAGAAGGCGAGATTTTACAATTCCATCGTGCCTTGAATAAAATGGAGTCAGCATCCCCTTAATTAACGTATAAATACCAATATTTACAATAGTGTGTGACGCATACTCACACTCTCACACACTCACACACACAAATACACACACACAATAGATTTGGTAAATACTTGTGACCTTATGGAAAAATATCATCAGTGAGGAATTAGAAATCCCTGTGGAGATGTTTGAACGTGTCCAACATCATCATACTCGCTGATATGAATTTTGATATTTCTTTCTGAACAGAAGCCTGTTTTTTTCTAAATGTTATTACTACTGTGTCCAACTTTGTACCCGTGTTGATAAAGACACATGGCTTCATTGGTAATTTTCCAGGGCTAAATTGACTCCTACCTTTGACCAATTGTTCTATTTTTTTCAAATGATCTTTTGTCATGACGATGATCATCTACTTCAACATTCTTTTGTTTAGCATGAGTGATTCTAGGAGTCATTATGGTGCCACGCAGCTGTAACAAAGACATTACAATCATGTTTTAGACAGTGCCAGTCAGAAAGTTTCCTTCTGGGACTGCAACATGAGGAGCACTGCACACTCAGGCCCAGCTAAACAGGCAAAAAACATAAAAACAAATTTTACTTTTAGAATGACTGTTTCTCATACCGTCAATAAACCAGTCACAAAGGTAAAAGGGCTATTCTTGAAAATTTTAACTTAAGTCATTCATGAATATTGTTATATTTTATAAGTATCTTTAAAATATAAAAACTGACTACATTTGGTGTGTAAGTTGTTTTCTACTATGGAGTATTAAAATTATTTTATGATTTTTTTTATATATTCAATATTCACTTTTTAATCTCTTTCCTCAAAAGCCTGGATTTGAATTTTTTCCCAAATGCTCAACCTGTTGTCATCTCTTTCACAAAAATTAACTGGGTCACATGTGGATTTTGCAGAAGTCCCGTGGGTAGTTTATCATGGTTTTCCATTAGCGACGTGAGCGAAGCTACTGCCTGTTGTAAAGTTGGGAGTCCATGACACACATTCTGCAAAAAACAAACTTGACCAACAAAAGGATCATGGCCTGCTTTATTTTAATAAGCAAACATGACCCTATTTCCTGTTTAGAATAAACCCAACATGTAACCAGAAACTCCACGCCATAAAGCAGAAGCATACAAAAAAATCAGTTGTGTTTCTCTCCATTGGCAATGAACATGTAGAAACTGGAATTAAAATGCAATGCCATGTACACTTTAGCAAACAAGGAACACTGCAAAGTAAATATAACAAAAATTGTTGTGTTGTGCTCATTCTTAGGAGGAAAATATTCGACCTCCCAAGTATACTATTAACTGAAGATTATTTTTATACACACTATTCATCAAGTTGAGAAAATAACCTTGTTTTCCTTTAGGTGGTCGGGTGAAGCCACAGGAGGGGACACAGGAGAGATAAAGTGAAGAAAATGTTGATTACACACACAGGTCGCAGAGAAATTGAGAGGGGGTCACACAGGTGGGAGCACCCAGGGAGGAGGCTAAACAGCAGGGCAAGGGCAGTTGAGAGGGGCCGCCCAACAGACAAGGGTCTCCTTGGGGATCAGGATGCAGAACACAAGGAAGGAGCCAGAAAATCTCACTGGGAGTTTAAACATGACGGGAGGGGACCCTGGGACAAAGTGCATCCTGGTTATCCTGGTACACCGGGTGCCTGGGCAGGGCACCGTGATCTGTGGGATGATCAGGCAGCAGCAGAAATATATGAAATTTTAAAGCGCACTGCAAAATCCTCTATTTCTATTTTTCTGAGCATTTTATTATAAATATAAATGTGATTATTATTATTATTTTTGAGGCAGAGTCTTACCCTGTTGCCCTTGGAAGAGTGCCATGGCTTCATCACAACTCACAGCAAGCACAAACTCTCAGGCTCCAGGGATCCTTATTTTTTGTTTGTTTGTTTGGTAGGTGATCTCCTGCCTCAGCACCCACCACAATACACAACAGCTGGCTAGTTTATCTTTAGTAGAGATGAGGTCTCTGTCTTGCTCAGGCTGGTCTCAACCTCCTGAGCTCAAGCAATCCACCTGCCTTAGCCTCCCACGGGGCTAGGATTACAGGTGTGAGCTCCCGAGACTGACTATAAGTTTGAATTTTTGAAAGATACTTTCTACATCAACCGATCTGATCACATGATTTTCCTTTTTGGCCTTTTCATAGGATAGCAAATTTGATTTTCTTGTCAAATATTCAACTGACCTTAGGTTCTCACAATAAACCTCCCTCTGTCCCTTGCCTTTCACCATGGTTACACATTGCCAAAGTCCATTTGCTAATACTCCATAAAGAACGCTCTCGTCTCTGTTCATGAGGTCATGGGCACGCAGTTCTCTGTGAGCTGCTCACGCGACACTGTGGCACAGGCACACTGTCTGGTCCCTGTGACTACTGCCGTTTTCCCCACACGCCCAGTGTGTCTTGTGTCTATATGAAGCCCTTTCCTTTGTGACTGTCTTCTCCAGCTTTCTGCAAATACACATCCTTTCTGTTCCTGTCCCGCCTGGTGTTTCATAGTTTCATCTTACTCTGCAATCGTTTGCACCTAGAGGTCTCTGACTGAATTTCCTGTGATTCAAGAAGATTTCATGCTTCTAATAAACAGAGCATCTTTAATATTATATTTTAAGTGACATTTACTTCTCTATAATCACTCTCAGATTACCAACTCCCAAAGTTCAGTAACTACACTTTCTCTTCCCGGTTTGAGCTTTATTGTCCATTACCGGCCCTGGCTCTCGGTAGGCGCTCAGTCCATATTAGTTAAGTATGTGAACACATATTTTAGCCATTGGTCTGTAAAACACATAGCAAAACATAAAGCATAGTTAGACAGAATTCTGTTTGCAAAAGTCATTCAGTAGGTTAAGAAGTAAACAAAATACGGTTTAAAAAAGGGGACTTTTAATGTAGACTGTCACGATTTCTTCACATGTCACTTTAGTTTATACCATTATGAAACCCAACATTGCCTGTTTGGTTAATTTGTTATTAAATGATATTTTGAAAATACTGTGTCTTAAGGTAGGTGTAGTATTGCCTCTATTCCATTAGAGATTTATGAACAGTAACAGAGAGAAAAAAAGAAATTGTCCCATTTATTCTTCCATCGTAACTGTGCTTGAGTCCCTAGAAACTGCCAACTCTGTTTTATTTAAAGCATCAGAGGTGTACGGACACACATGTAAAAGATGAACTGTAAATTTCCATGGCAGAAAATAGTCAAGAATTTCAGAAACTTCAGGAATTAAAAGATGAAGATAAATATTTATAAATGTGAAATCAAAAAACCATAGTCAACTGAATTCTCAAGAAGAATTTTCTGCACAAGGCTTTCTTCTTTGTATAGTCTGTTCCTTGAAGCTTGGATCTAAGAATAAAAACTATAATACTTTCACTTCAGCATCCTTCCTGGTTTTCCATACTTTCTGGAAATAAGACATAAAAATACAGCAAAATCAAATTTTTGGTAAATTTTATCATTACAATTGACATCATTTTTTTTTAATTGAAGTCTAATCTAATTATATTTCTAAGTATAGTAACATATAATAAAGTCTTTGTTGTTGTTGCACTTTGGCTGGGGCTAGGTTCGAACCCGTGGTATATGGGGCTGGCGCCCTACCCACTGAGCCCTAGGCGCTGCACCACATATATTAAATTCTAAGAGTAAATTATAACTCGGCTTCCATTTAAGTATTAAAAATGTCCATGTGTCTTTAATAGAAGTGGAGGTAACATTAACATCTTCTAATTTAGATTATAATCTATGAGTTTTAAGTAATTTATGCAATGTTCTGCATCACCCACAAATCTTTGTCACTTATATTTTATTTAGTATTAATAAACATCACTCTTAAACTTATGAATTTGTTTTACCCCAAATTCAATGCAATCCTTGCCATATTCTATATCCCAAGAAAATTAGTTATAGAAGAAATAACTAAAGCAATCAACTGTTTTCTTCTAGAAAAATGTAAGGAATTGATTTGATACGTATTTTGCTTTTTACATATAACATAAAATATAGACTCTTTTGCCTAAAGGTTGGGACTATGAATAAGATTACTTGCATGATTACAAAACAATTAATTTAAAATCAGGGCTTGGTGTAACTCATGAGTATTAGTTACTTGTATGTTTGTAAGTAAAACTTTCCAAGATCATCGGTGGGTACTTAGCACAACTATGATTTAGTCACAGACCATCTAAAGTATGGAGCCAAAAGCAATGGATATAAAATAAAGTTTGGGCAACATCATTACTTTCAAACAAAATGAATGTATTCAGATGGTACCACTGTTCTAGACATAACATCAATGACAAGTCCCCATGGAAACATGGGGACCTCAAAAAAAAAAAAAAAAAAAAAAAAAAAAGACTATCCTAAAAAGAGGATGTCTCTGGGCCCCTGATCTTGTAAGGTCAGAAAGTGGTCTGAGAAAGCCAAGGAAGGTGTGTTCCTCTAAGACCTGCCTGGGGTGCTGTGGGGCGTGCTAGAATTGCTGCGTGGGACCAGAAGGAGATCTTGCCACATTGTCCAGCGGTATTTCAACTTCCTCTAGACTTGCGATTTCTAAGTGCCTCCTGTTTCCCATCTGTTCACGTAGTAAAGATTGTTTCAGTCACCCTGTGCATGTTTTAGCATGCTATTTTGGAAGAATGAGGTAGCTCTGCTTTTATTTATATACATATATATTTTATTAAATTGTAGCTGTGTACATTAATGTGATCATGGGGCACCATACACTGGTTTCATAGACCGTTTGACACATTTTCATCACACTGGTTGACATAGCCTTCCTGGAATTTTCTTAGTTATTGTGCTAAGACATTTAAGTTCCACATTTATTGTCTTCTACAGGTTGCCAGCCAGTTCACCCAGCACCATTTGTTAAATACGGAATCTTTTCTCCACTGAATGTTTTTAATTGGTTTGTCAAAGATTAAATAATGGTAAGTAGCTGGATTCATCTCTTGGTTCTCTATTCCATTTCAGACATCAACTTTTCTGTTTTTGTGCCAATACCATGCTGTTTTGATCACTATCAATTTATAGGATAGGCTGAGGTCTGGTAGCATGATTCTTCCTGCTTTGTTTTTATTTCTGAGTAATGTCTTTGCTATTTGAGGTTTTTTCTAATTCCATATAAAATGAAACATTGTTTTTTAAGCTCTTTAAAGTACGACAGTGGAGCTTTAATAGCGATTGCATTAAAATTGTATATTGATTTTGGTAGTATGGACATTTTAACAATGTTGATTCTTCCCAGCCACGAGCACGGTATGTTTTTCCATTTGTTAACATTTTCAGCTACTTCTTTTCTTAGAGTTTCATAGTTCTCTTTATAGAGATCTTTCATGTCCTTTGTTACATGAACTCCCAAATATTTCATCTTTTTTTTGCACTACTGTGAATGGATCAGAGTCCTTAACTGTTTTTTCAGCTTGACTATTGTTGGTATATATAAAGGCTACCAATTTATGAATGTTGATTTTGTAAACTGAGACACTGCTGTATTCCTTGATCAATTCTAAGAGTTTTGTAGTAGAATCCCTGGTGTTTTCCAGATATACAATCATATCATCTGCAAAGAGCGAAAGTTTGATCTTTTCTGATCATATATGGATACCCTTACTTGCCTTTTCTTCCCTAACTGCAATGGCTAAATCTTCCATTACAATGTTAAAAAGCAGTGGAGACAGTGGGCAGCCTTGTCTGGTTCCTGATCGGAGTGAAAGTAATTTCAATTTAACTCCATTCAATATGATATTGGCTATACGTTTGCTGTAGATGGCCTCTATCAGTTTGAGAAATGTCCCTTCTATACCAATTTTCTTAAGTGTTCTGATCATGAAGGGATGCTGAATATTATCAAAAGCTTTTTCTGTATCACTTGAGAGAATCATATGGTCTTGTTTTCAAATTTGTTTATGTGCTGAATTATACTTATAGATTTACATATATTGAACTGGCCTTGAGACCCTGGGATAAAACCAACTTGGTCATGATGTATAATTTGTTTGATGTGTTGCTGGATTCTGTTTGTTAGGATCTTGTTGAATATTTTTGCATCTATATTCATTAGTGATATTGGTCTATAATTTTCTTTTCTTATTGGGTCATTTCCTGGTTTGGGGATCAGGGTGATGTTTGCTTCATAGAACGTGTTGGGTAGTCGTCCTTCTTTTTCTACCTTTTAGAACAGGTTGAGTAATATAGGCACTAGTTCCTCTTTAAAGGTTTGGTAGAGTTCTGACATGAAGCCATCTGGTCCTGGTCTTTTCTTTTTAGGGATATTTCGTATGGTTAATGCTATTTCAGAACTTGATATTGGCCTGTTCAACATTTCCACTTGATTCTGGCTAAGTCTTAGAAGGTGACAAGCTTCCAAGTAACGGTCAATTTCCTTCAGATTTTCATATTTCTGAGAATAAAGTTTCTTGTAATATTCATTAAAGATTTTTTGAATTTCTGAGGAGTCTGTTGTTATTTCATCTTTGTCATTTCTGATTGACGAAATTAGAGATTTTACTCTTTTTTTTTCCTGGTTAGGTTAGCTAGAGGTTTATCTATTTCATTTACCTTTTCAAAAAACCACCTTTTTGATTATTGATCTGATGTATAATTCTTTTGTTTTCAATTTAATTTAATTCTGCTCTAATTTTGGTTATTTCTTTTCTTCTACTGGGTTTGGGGTTTGAATGCTCTTCCTTTTCTAGTTGCTTGAGATGTTCCATTAAGTTGTTAACTTCCTCTCTTTCCTTTCTCTTGAGGAAACCTTGCAGTGCTATAAATTTCCCTCTAGGACTGCCTTTGTGGTATCCCAGAGGTTCTGATAATTCATGTCTTCATTGTCATTTTGTTTCAAAAATTTGGAAATTTCCTTCTTAATCTCATCTCTGACCCAGCTATCATTCAGCATAAGGTTATTTAACTTCCATGTTTTTGTATGAGTATACAGATTCCTGTTGTTACTGAGCTCAACTTTTATTCAATGGTGGTCCAAGAAGATGCAAGGAATAATTTCTATTCCCTTCAACTTACTGAGGTTAGACTTGTGACCTAAGATGTGATTGATTTTGGAGTATGTTCCGTGGGCTGATGAGAATTATGTATATTCAGTTTTGTTGGCATGAAATGTTCTGTAGATGACTGCTAAATCCAAATGTTGAATGGTTAGGTTTAAATCTAAAATTTCTTTGCTCAGCTTCTTATTGGAGGATCGAACCAACACTGCCAAAGGAGTGTTGATCTCCAGCTATTATGGAGCTGGAGGAAATCAAATTGCTCATGTCTGTTAGAGTTTCTCTTATAAATTGAGGTGCATTCTGGTTGGGTGCATAAATATTAATAATTGAAATCTCATCATATTGAGTATTACCCTTAACGAATATGAAGTGACCATTCTTATCCTTCCTTACTTTTCTTGGTTTAAATACTATTGTATCTGCAAATAAAATTGCAACACCTGCTTTTTTCTGATTACCATTTGCCTGAAATATGGATGACCATCTTTTCACCCTGAGTCTATATTTGTCTTTTAAGCTAAGATGTGACTCTTGTATGCAACAAATATCTGGCCTGAGTTTTTGTATCTTGTCAGCTAACCTGTGCCTCTTTAGAGGACAGTTTAAGCCGTTCACATTAATGGAGAATATTGATAAGTCTGGTAAAATTTTGGGTATGGAGTTTTTCAAAAGTCCAGTGGACATTTTTAATCCTTTCATCACTGTGGAAATTGGAGTTTGATCAAAAGTTTCTGAGTGAGTTTACTTTTGTGGTAGAGGACTGGGCTGGTCATTATGGAGGATAGGTCTGAGAATATCCTGAAGAGCTGGTTTGGTCATGGCAAATTTCTTCAACATATGATTGTCATTAAAGTATTTAATTTCTCCATCATAAATGAAACTCAGTTTAGCTGGATACAGGATCTGGGGTTGAAAGTTATTTTGCTTTAGGAGATTAAAAGTCAATGACCACCCACTTCTGGCTTGAAAACTTTCAGCAGAGAGATCTGCAGTCATTCTAATATTCTTCCCTTTGTAGGTAATGTATTTCTTACTTCTGGCTGCTTTCAGAATTTTCTCCTTCGTATTAACTTTAGTGAAGTTAATTATGATATGCCTGGGGGATGTCTTATTAGGGTTGAGTCGTGCTGGGTTTCTGAAAGTGTCTGCTATCTGAATTTCAGAATCTCTTGGCATATCTAGAAAATTCTCTTTCATAATTTCATGGAGAATGGCCTCTGTGCCCAGTGAGGCCACTTCATCACTTTCAGGGATTCCAATGAGGCAGATATTAGCCTTCTTTGAATTATCCCAGAGCTCTCTGAGAGAATGATTCATTTTTGCTCTCCATCTTTCCCTCTTTGAGAGTTTGGGAGTGTTCAAAGGCTTTGTCTTCAATGTCAGAAATCCTTTCTTCTGCTTGCTCCACTCTGTTACTAAGGGATTTTACTGTATTTTTCAGATCTTTGAGGGCTGAAAATTCTTGCTTCAGTGCGTCAAAATCTTTGGTGGTTTTATCTTTAAATTTGTTAAATTCTTGAGACAACTTTTGAATTTCTCCTCGAATTTCTAATTAAGACTTTTGAATTGCTGCTCGAATTTCTAATTCCAAATTTTCCTCCATTTTATTAATCTTGTTTGCAATCCAAATTCTGAATTCGATTTCTGACATCTCAGCCAGCTGTTTATGAATGGGATCTTCAGTTACATCTGCCATATCTTTCCTTGGGGGGTTGATCTATTCTGGTTATTCATGTTACCAGAGTTTTTCTCCTGATTCCACCCCATGATTGTTTTACACCATTTGATTTTTCCCCTGGAGCTTTATCAAGGACCCGTACAGTGCTATGTCCTGAGAAACTGGGGCACTGTTTGGTGTGGTGGGGCTAAGTGGTTCTGTCTTGTTTTCAGCTGGTTTCTGTTTGATTCTAGTGAAACAGTTACTGTGGGTTAAAGTCTCAGCTGTGGAGAAAT
>CAUYPK010010883.1:0-50859 GCA_963574355.1 Loris lydekkerianus
CATTCGATCCTATAATTCCTTTACTAGGTTTATACCCAGAAGACCAAAAGTCACAATATAACAAAGACATCTGTACCAGAATGTTTATTGCAGCCCAATTCATAATCGCTAAGTCATGGAAGAAGCCCAAGTGCCCATCGACTCACAAATGTACTAGCAAATTGTGCTACATGTATACCATGGAATACTATGCAGCCTTAAAGAAAGATGGAGACTTTACCTCTTTCATGTTTACATGGATGGAGCTGGAACATATTCTTCTTAGCAAAGTATCTCAGGAATGGAGGAAAAAGTATCCAATGTAATCAGCCCTACTATGAAGCTAGCTGACTATACCAAAAGTTTGGGGAAGGGGCCAAGGAAGGGGAAGGGAGGGGGGAGGTTTGGGTAGAGGGAGGGTAATGGGTGGGGCCACATCTATGGTGCATCTTAGAATGGGTACCGGTGATTGCACTAATGTACACAGCTATGATTTAACAATAAAAAAAAAAAAAAAGGCAAAGCAAAACAATCTACCTACAAGGAATCCCTGTTGGCAAGTGGTTTCCTCTCTCATGACCATACCCACTCCCTTCCTAATCCTCTGAGCTTCTTGGGTATCCTGTGGTGGCTTAGACCAAAGGTGCTACAATCAGTTGTGCAGTATGTCACAGATAATCAGTTACCAATATAAAATACCAAACTTTGCCTCACAACCTTTATCCATAGGAGCAGGTAAGCAGGAAAAGTGTACAATCCTAGTCCGTGAGAATGCACCTGCTCCACATATGTCACAGGGAAATGATCCACTTTCCCAGTGGACATTACTGCAGACCTCTGGCTATAGAAACTGGGTATTTCTACTAGGGGTCAAAAGTAAAACATTTTATTCTTACATGGTCCTAAGGCTTCTAAGCCATAACCAAAAGCGAGAAGGGCACAAAGAATGTTAAATCGAAGGTAATAATTTATCTTTTACATTCTGTAATGCTACACCACTGAAATTTTTAACAGCATATAGTATGTACAGGCAAAAATACCAAAGAGATAAAAATGTGAAGACAAAATAAATTATGCTCTAGAAAAAAACTTTCAGAAATATGTGGCAACACTAACAGATACATAGTTTTACTGTCATTAATGTAAGTTAACTCTTAAATAGTTATAATCATGACAAATTTGAAATCATCTTAGAACTGTGAATAAAACTATAATTTCATGTTAGGATCAGCTTAGTAATTAAGTAAACAACCAAGAAGCATGATTTATGTCTTGAGAAAATGAAAATAAGTGAAAAACTATCGAAATTAATAGCATAAGAAATTCTGAAATATGAAGAAAAGGAAAGAAAGCTTCAAAGGTTTCTCATTTTACAAATCTGGAATACTACCAAAATATAAAAATAAGGTTACAGACTTACAATATTAAAGACAGGTCTCTGAATGAGTAGAATGGATTTTACCTGTGCAGTGGCCAAGATGCCTTATATCTATTTGTTCTTGCTTTATACAAGATGCTTCTCGGACAAAACAGGGATTGTTATACGAACTCCCATCAGAAGCACACACAGGATTAAAACTGTATCCACTGCAATCTATATTACATACACACCTGTTGGAAAAGACAAACATTACCTATTTTTATAGCAAAAGTATTTTATAACATTGCAACAGCAAAAAAAAAAAAGCCAATTATTTCCTTTCTTTGTGCTTTCTGTAATAGAAGTCTGTATTATTTTAAGTCACTGGTGAAAGCTTAAGTTCAGCTAAAAATGTCTTTTAGATTAGGATTTTAAGATGATTCTACATAAATATTATTAATATAGTGGTTTCTCTCGAATTTTCACATCTAGATAATATAGATGTGACCACATGTCAAATGTCAACAACATTAATTAGAAAGAAAGATGTCATAGTGGAAAAGACACAGAACTGTAAGTCAGAGGTCATGAATTTAAATCCTAGCCCTACTCATTACCAGATTTGTGTCCAGATTCTTCCTCTAAGTCTTAGTGCACTGATCTGTAAAATAAAGGTAATAACAATATACCTACCTTAACAAAATTAGTAAGTTTTAAAAATATAATAGATATGAAATATGTATAATGGAAACCCTCAAAGTGTTTTCTAGTTAGATATCTACCCATATAAATGAGTCTTGTCCACTGAACATAGAACCCTGTACTACCAAGGTCCAGGAAGGCCAATATAAGGTCACTTCTATCAAGAACAGTAAACCTAACAGAGAATAGAGAAATAAAAATAAAAAACAGACTTCCCTGTTTCTAGGAACATGATACACTAGGAACATTTACTAACCCTTCTGCTGAAAACAACAATATATTGAATAAAATACTTTAAAACATTGTCTTAAATACATTCATACATTGCTAAGAAAGCATGGAATATTCAAGACAAAAATTAGATGAAGACAGGAATAGACAAAGTCAACTGAGTTCACTAAAGCTAATTTTCACCTTGAAGGCATCTGCCAAACTGGATAAATTCAATTATCAATTGTTTGGCTTTGCAGGCCTCTGGGACTAGCAAAGAACACTTACCCACCTGAAGGGAATCTGGAGATCCTAGAAAAGCTGTATACTCAAAAAGTGAGAAATGAGCTGCCGTCCTCCAAAAGGACTATTTAAGGGGTCAGGGAGGCAAAGGGCCTCCGTAAGCCATGGCACTGGAGAGAAAGAAAAATATCTCCCTGAGAATTGAAAGCCACAAACTAGCCCTTACCTGGATAATTATGACTTAAAATACTACTTGGTTGTTCTGAAAAACCCCAAGCTCAGAATTCATTTTAAGTTCAAGGACTAGAAGTGGCACTTGGCAAATGATAGAAGTAAATGCAGTCTTCCCTGGAGAAAACTAACTTTATCGTAGACCGACCATTTCCACAGATACAATTCTGAGAAAAACAAGCAGCCTTCTCTCACACACACACAGTGTCTCTCTCTCTCTCTCTCCCCCTCCCTCCCTCCCTCCCTCACACACACATCCACAACAAACAAGGAAATAAAACATCATAAAATTGGCAAAACCAGCCAATTTTAAAAAGAACCAAACAGAATGTCCATAAATGATATGTTACCAGAAATTTAAAAAAATAAAATAAATGGGTAGATTTAACAGCAGGTTAGATAAACTAAAGAGAAATTAGTAAACTGGAGGACGGGGGAGGAGAAATTACCCAGACCACAGCAGAGGGTGAAAGAAATGGAGCACATGAAAAAGAGACTCGGAGGACAGGACAGAGTCAGAAGGTCTAATAAAAATCTGACTGGTATTCCACAAGAAGTGACAAGATTGAGGCCAAGCAATATTCTCAGCAATTTCTCTTGAAACTTCCTAAAACTAAAAAGGATACTAACCTAAATATCCAAGAAGCCAAATCAATCCCAAGCAGGATTACCAAAAATGGATCCACACACTGAAATATCATAGAGGACTTATATAACAACAACAAAGAAAAAGAGGGGATATTTTCAAAGCACCCAGAAAGAAGAGAAAGATTACCTTGAAAGAAGCAAGAATAAGAGGGAAAAGTGACTCTTCAAAAGCAATAACAAAACCAAATTGCTTATTAATAAAATATAATAGCAAAAGACAGTAAAATAGCACCTGCAATGTGCTAATGCTAAGATACCACAGAATTCTATATGAAGACAAATCTTGCGAGAATAAGGATAAAATAAAATTTAGGATAAGTTAAGAATTCACAAAATATGTCACTTGCTGACCGTGAGTAAAGGAAATTCTGAAGGCTGTAGAATAATGATCCTTACAAAGAAGGTCAGACACACAAAGGTATATGAAAAACAAAGATAACAAATAGGCAGCTGTACAATGAACACTGACTGACATCTAGGATAACAATGATGCCCTGTGTGGTCCAATTGTTTTAAACAGGAAATTAAAATACACTATAACGACAGCATATAAATTTTGAGAGATTAAAATTAAAGTGTGTAGGCAAACAGAGACATTAAAGAACTTTAGCCTGTGACCAGCTGAATATACACATTAAAGTTGATGAGGTTACCGCTAGAAGTGCAATCCATAACTTCGAAACTAGTAGTGAAAAAAACAATCTAAAACAAGAAAAGAGAGAGAAAGAAACAAAGGTAAGACAAAAGCACAAAACAGGGCAACAGAAAAAAAATTAAAGTATGTTCATATTTATAATATTGTTACATGAACTAAATTTTCCAGTTCAGTGACACACATACTTAGGGTGGATAAAAATTAAAAAGCCAGCTATCTTCTGCTAGTAAGATACATGTTAAGATGTAATGATACCAAAAGGTGAAAATAAAAGAATAGCAGAAAAGATACCATATCTGTCATGGAAGAAACCTAGCAGGTTCTATTTAATATCAGATAACAGAGACCTCAGGGCAAAAAGGATCATGAGAAATAAAGAAGATCCATTCACAAGAATGAAAAATTTTATTCATCAAGAAGACATAATAATTCTAAACATTTAAGATAACCTCAAAATCTATAAAGCAAAAATTGACAAAACCACAATGAGAAATTACCAAACCTACCATAGTAGATTTTAACATGCCTCTCTCAGTAACTCATACATCAAGCAGTTCACATATTAGTACAACTGAAATCTTTGTAGGTAAAATGACTCGACACGGGGATTTGCTTAAAATACTTACTAAAAAAAGTAAGGAAGGAAGAAAAGATGAAACAAAATTGGACTTTCTGAAGATGAATATATAGGAAGGGATCCTCTTCATGTTTTTCTCCTTTCCTATGTGTTTGAAGACTTCCTTAATTATTGATTAACTAAAGGTATAAATGTGAACGGCAAAACTATAAAGATCTAGAGCTCAAACACAAGACACTGATAACTGACTTTGACATAAAGAATGCCCGATAAAGAGAATAGAAAGACAAACTACAAAGACAATCACATATAACCAATGCAGAACACAGTAGAATACTTGGAATACATAAATAATATAAATCAAATTTTAAAAAGATATATAATCATGGCTTGGCACTTGTATTTCAGTGGTTAAAGCACCAGCCACATACAGCCAGGCTGGGGGGTTTGAACTGGGCCCAGGCCTGCTAAAACAATAATGACAATTGCAACAAAAAAAACAGATGGGCCTTGTGGTTGGCACCTGTAGTCCCAACTGCTTGGGAGGGTGAGGCAAGAGAAATGCTTAAGCCTAAGAGTTTGAGGTTGCTGTGAGCTATGACGCCACAGCACTCTACCGAGGGCAACATAGTAAGACTCTGTCTCAAAAAATAAATAATAGATAGATAGATGGACAATCAATGAGGGAAGTATAAAGAAATAATAGAAATAAAAAATGAAGCATGTCTGAACAATATACATGAGAAGATGTCCAACCCCACTAATGATCAAGAAAATGAAAACTAAAATCACAAGGAGATACCACCTATACTCACTAAATAGCCAAACTTTGAGAACAAAAGACATTACCAAGAACTACAAGGATGAAGAGCAAAGGGAAACCTCATCCTCAACTTCTGGGTGGGCTTCCAAGTCAGGAGAGCACCTGGAGAAAAGCTCGGTGAGACACTTGAACATCTCTTACACATGTACCCCAGGAAATGTCTGTAAGAATGTTCACAACAGCATTATCCATGAGAACAAAAGGCTGGGAATAATCCAAATAACCAACAGCAGAATAGACTATAAAAGGGTGTGGTAAAAATGACTGAATACAACAAGCAGTGAGAATGAATGAAGTCCAGCTAGGCGCGTCACAAACGCAAATCCCAAAAACACAATGCTGTGCAAAAGAAGGTCGAGAAGACGACGCATAACATGATTCCACTTATATAAAGGTCAAAATCCATCAAAAGCCAAATAAATAAACTATTAAGCCATATATATCTATCATACATGGCAAAAGTATTAAGGAAACAAGAGAATGATTTCCCCAAACTTCAGCACAGCAGGTGGGTGGGAGAAAGACGCGACTGGAGAGGGACGTGGGAGCCGTGCAGTACAGCCAGCCCTCCCCATCCTCGCTTCTGCCTGGCCAACTGTGGGACTTGACGACTGGCAGATTCTGTATTCTTAGAGATCCTGGAACCAATCCCCTGTGGATACCGAGGGACAACTGTATTGCTAAAATTCTATTTCTTGGCTTGGCAGGTAGAATTCACAAAAGCTCATTTCATTTTTGTTCATTAAACCAAATGTCTAAATTTGTACATACATTTGAATATGTACTATATTTCACAATTAAAAAATTGAGGCACCAGAAAAAAATTTAAGTTCATAAGAATATTCACTAAAGTCAAAAATAATATTGTAGCAAAAATTTAATTTCTTGAAAACAAGAGGCAAGAAGAAGAACCAGAGGATGTACTGGGAAATTAGGTAATCACAGAAGGAATTCAGAAAAAAGTTTTGTATAACAGGAAGGGGCACAGACAAATGGAGAAAGCAAACATTTATTGTATTTACGAACATTTAGTCATAATATCTCTATAACTAAACAAACACTGAAAGAATGCCAGTGCTGAAAAGGACTTTAGAAAGCCTTTTATTCCAATCTTCCATCCAATACAGGGCTCTCTTCAACAATTTTTGTGATGACATTGCCACTTAGCCCCCACCAAAGCATTTGCAGTGATGGATAGCTTAATACCTCACCAACCCAGTACATTTCATGAATAAGTTATTCCCTACACTGAACCCAAAATCTTTATATTAATAACTTCCACCCCCGCGGACTCAGATTCTGGCCTCTGAATCTGCATGTAATTAGCCCAAAATATCATTTAAAAATTCAAAAACAATCATATCACATGTAAGTTTTCCCTTCTTAGGACTAGATCTCTCAAGTTTATTCAACAATTCTTCCTTTGCTATAGCGTCCAACCCTCTCCCCACCATCCTGATTACCCTCCAGCTTCAGTATCTCATAATATAGTAGAATCTCCATAGTTGACCACCTCTCTACATTGACAACCTCCAAAAGTTTACCTAATTTTCACAGACTGGACATGTACCTCATGTACTCAAAGGAAGACTGACCTCTATATGTATACTGACCACCTCTGTAAATTGTACCTTAACCAGCTAGACAGTGACACACAATATTAATTTACCCTCCATAACTTGACCAGTTGAATCTACTCTACCCCACAGGGTAGAATGTGTGGATTTTGCCCTTTACTTGTATTAGTTTTTTCTTTAGTATAAGTTATTTTCTCATGTTTTATTATTACCACAAGTTGGATTAGACCTAACATCCTATTGTTTATCACATGCTGTGTAAGATTTTTTCAATGTGATGGACTTGCCTGAATGTAGGTACATTCTGAAAAATTTTACAGTTAATCGAGACATGATGGCCCAAAAGAAAGAAATCAAAGAGCTAACAATAAAGGAAAAGGTTGATCTTCTACATTTTCTGGAAAGCGGAAGCCAAAGAAAGATGGCAGAACATTTTGGCATTAGCAAGACTGCAGTTAGCAACATCCAAAAATGTCAACGTTAAGTACTCTGAGACATATGTTCAGGGAAAGAGAGACCTACAGCAGAAAAGGAGGCAGACTTCCCTCCATAAGTCAGCGAAACTGGTTCAAACAAATGAGGGCAGTTAACACCCAAATCTCTGGGCTGATGATCCAAAAAGTTACTAAAAAATTCACCCAGGAATTGGGGGTGGCAGATTTCCAAGAATTAAGTGGTTGGCTCAAGAAATTTAAACTGTGACAGAAGATCTTCTACAAAATCTTGTGTGGTGAATCCAGTGAAGTTCCAGTAGAAGTTGTAGAAGAGTTCATCAAAAAGTTCCTGGACTTCATCAGAGGCTTCAAAGATGACAGCATCTTTACTGCTAACGAGTGCAAACTCTTTTTCAAGGCTATGCCTCACAGAAGCCTCGTCATAAAGAATGACAAATGTAAGAGCAGAAAGCTTTCCAAAGGACGTTTCACAGTTCTGCTTTGCACTAGCAACCAGAGAGAAACTAAAGCCTTTGCAACTAGAAAATCAGCAAAAACACACATATTAAAGTACCTGAAGCCTGAAGACCTCCCCATCACTTGGAGATCAAATAAATCTGCAGAGATGACTGGTGCCCTTTGTGAGCAGTGGGTAAGGGATATCAACCAAGAAATGAAGAGGAAGAAATAGTCTGTTCTATTGATAGTAGACAACTGTCCTGGCCACTTGAAAGTGAATCATCTCACAGACATGACATTGAAATTTCTACCTCCAAACATGACCTCAAAAATCCAACCTCTTGACCTAGTCATCATCAAAGCATTTAAAATGCATTACTGAGCCCAGTCGCTGCAGTGGGTCCTAGGGAAACAACTTCATCTGCTGCTTCAGTTACTGCTCTGGATGTGTCCTCTGCATCAGTTCTGCTTGGAATAGAATTCAGCCAGAAATGATACAGAAGTGTTTCAAGAAAGCTGGATTATTATAACCCAAGAGCACTATGTTTTGGTCCCATCAGACAGTCAATCACCCATGGCAGAAATCAAAGTAGATTTTGAAGGTTTTGTTCCAATGAACAATGATGTGAAAACCCGACCCAGAATTTTCCAAGTGATTATTGACCAAAGTACAGATCAGCCTAAAAGTGCATGAAGCAGCTGATAAAATGAAAGCAGCAAGTGAGGATGACACAGAAATTGCAGAGTTTCAAAAACAAGACGTTGTCAGGCACCTGATAATACAGCTCAAGTCATTTGCCGTGAAAAATGCCCAAGTCCGATGAGTGGTGTAGCCAGTGCTAAGATGAGAATGTGTCCTCCACTTACATTTGTACTAAGAATAAGAAGCAGACCAAGATAAGTTGTTTTTTTTTTTGTTTTTTGGTTGTTTTTTTTTTTTTTTTTTTTTTCAGAAAGAATTAAACCACGAGAAAACAGTAAATATGTTGATTTTTTATCATACTGTACGTATGCTTTTATAATGTTTTAATTATGTATGATTTCACATGAAATTCTCTAACAAAAGCTGTATAAGAAGGTAAAGTACATACTATGTGTATTGGCACAGTAGGCTGAGTTCCTTCTGTCAACCACCTCCACATGTTGTCCCTGGGGTGGTCACCTGACAGAGGTCCTACTGTAGACAAGGTATTACACACTAATACCTTAACTATTCTGTATATTATGTTTACATAACACAGGCAGGATTACATTAAATTTTCTGATAACAAAATTAAACTTTAAACCCATACTGAAATTCTTAAATATACTGACCTCTGTAGGTATGGCCTGCAAAACATGCCATTACTATCCTCTGGAACCCAAGATTAGGACTTTGCATTTATTTCTATCAAATTTTCGATTATCTCAACATGCTGAAATCTTTTGAACTCTATCATCTACTATCTCTTCTAGATTTACACATTCATAATTTTGACAGTAATATCTCATTCTTTTATCTGAGTCATTAGTAAAAGCACTGACTAGAACAAGATAAAAGCAGAGAACCATGTGTCATAATTCCAGAAACCTATGTCCAATGTTTATAGAAAAATTATCTATTATTGAATACCTTATAAGGGCACTGTTAACTAGCTAGAATTGTACCTATCATCTGACCTGCCTTCCTGTGATTGATACATCTACAGTACAAGTAAGGCTCAGCCCTGACATAGCAATCTTATTACTCTACCAAAAAAGTAAATGAGGTTAGCTTTGACATGACTTGTTCTTGGTTAAGTCCAGGCTATTACCCAAAATCTCAGCACCGGCTCACCAAGTTAATAAGACAGAACAGTTTCAAAAGATGTAATGCTAAAAGGGGACCAAGGCTCAAAGATCATGACTTGTCCCTTACCAACGGTAATAAAAATATTTTTTATACTAAACAAATGTCCAAAGACCTTTTCCATTACTTAAACAAAAAAGTATTAAATTAATTGTGAAATCTCTCTACTCACAATGTATCAAGGAAAGGCCCCTTGTCCCCTCATTTTTTTTCTGCTGTCCCAGTTTCTTCTCCTTAAGGTTCAGCATAAAGGAGGGGGGAACAAAATCACACAATAATGACTTTTCTATAAAAACAGTTTTCAGCCCTACAGTATGGTGCAAGGTCTGCATATAACCCCCTAAGATACTGTCCATAGAAATAGGATTGCTAAGATTCAATCTACTCTTTCTACTAAGAAACAGAATTTAACACACTATTGGGTCACGATATACACATACCATTGGTTTCACTTTTAAATTGAAATGACACACTTCTCGCACATATAAATGTGACCTGATCTGCATACAGACTGCTATATTTTAGAAAGCCCATGCTCATTTCAATAGAAAATATTTTTTTAATATACTGAAATAAAATAAGCTTTTAAAAATACTCTCTAAATTCCAAATTACTATGCTGAATACCAAATCTAAGTATGTATACGTCCTTAAAGGAATGATGAGATAAAAACAATGTTTGAGAATGATTATTCTCACGGTGGTGGGTAGGATATTGGTAAAAATAACGTGAAGGAGACTAGCAGAACAGAGGTGGTCAAATCAGGCAAGGGAACAGACAGAATTAATTTCAACAAGCAATCTGGTAATGTTAACTGATTTTAAGGGCTAGGCAGGGTAGCTCCCGTCTGTAATCCTAGCACTCTGGGAGACCTAGACAGGAGGATTGCTTGAACTGAGGCGTTCCAGACCAGCCTGAGCAAGGGCTAGATTCTATCTTCAAAACAGCTGGGCTCTGTGGTGGACACTTGTAGTCCCAGCTACTTACTCTGTGAGAGGCTGAGGCAAGAGGATCACTGTGAAGTATGGCACCACAGCACTCTACCAAGGGCAACAAAGTGAGATTCTGTCTCAAAAATAAAAAACATAAATAAAAAAGTTAAACTGATTTTCTGGTAAATTCCTATTAGAAAAAGAAAATAAAAGTAATAAAGGGATGACCTCCAACCCCAAAAGGAAGCTCTTCTTTCCTTTCAATATGTTCCTCAAGGAATGGGTAAAGTTTTCAAATGACATGGATAAAGTAATTAAGGTAATAGGTAAAGCCAAAGACTACACTAAGCAAAAAAAGATTTCTCATTTGTAGAAATGATTAATGGAGAACATGGATTGCAAATACAAAGGTGAAGAAAATAGAGAAGTAATGAAAAATAAAGTGATAATAAGGGGAGAAACAGTACAGCCCACCTGACATAAAGGCACTATTTGCAGTCACTTTACCATATATTTAAAAAAGTGTTGATGGACAGTTTCTAGCAGGAAGCAGGGCTAGGGTGGCAAACTGTAGCAGTGGGTCAATCTGGACCAAGCCCTATTTTTGCACACTCGCAGCTAAGAATGGTTTCTACGTTTTTAAAACCCAGATAAGACAGAGACCAGATGTGACCTGCAAAGCTTTAAGTATTTATCACCTGGCCCTTTACAGAAAAATTTTGCCTACTCCTGGTTTAAGGTATAAAAGCGAGCAAAATTGAGATAGCAATAAAATAGAAATGGTGGTTAATGGAAGAGAGTATTATAGAACCGCTTTAGAAATAAGAAAAGACTCAGCCAAAAGGCAAGATACTATACCTATACAGTACGAAGAGGTAAGTAATCACCTGTTTACCAGCAGTATTGTTTATGGTAGGCGTTGCAGCACAACCAGGAAATCCCTTGATCAAGTGTGTGAAAAAGTCAGTGCTCCCCAGTGGGAGCACTTAGGTACTACTGCACCTAAGGCTACCAACGGTGAGAATAACCACCTCTGCTTTTGATGACATATGAGGAGAGAAAATTAAATAACATCTCAAGTCCAGCTCAGTGAAACAACAATCAAAGGAAGAAAATATTAACACTCCAGAGGATACTGATTACAGGGATCATAGCTGTTTACAGACTGTCAAGAATAGCAGAGGTCAGGATAGCAAAAGCACAGGAGTGTGCAAAACTGCAAAGAAATCACTTTCTAGTAAACACGCCACATTCAAAACACTTAACAATCATTTATTCTGCACCTATACTGTGAGTACAGCCCCATTTGCCTCATTTAATACTGACAGCTACAAATATCAATAGGGAAGCTGAATGAAGTTTAAAAGGCTCAGCTCAAAAAACTAATGAGTGGCTGAGACTAGTATTATATTTTCTCTATTCATTATAGTTATTACATAAAACAAATCTTTTTTTTTTTTTTTTTTAAAGACGGAGTCTCACAATGTCACCCTCAGTAGAGTGCGGTAACGTCACAGCTCACAGCAACCTCACACTCTGGAGCTTAAGCAATTCTCTTGCCTCAGCCTACCAAGCAGCTGGGACTACAGGTGCCTGCCACAACACTCACCTATTTTCTTGTTGCAGTTGTCATTGTTGTTTAGCTGGACTGGGTTCAAACCTGCCAGCCCCAGTGCCACGCCAAAATCACCTGTGGCTCAAAGGGATAGGGTTCCAGTCCCATATGCCAGAGGTGGCGGGTTCAAACCCAGCCCCGGCCAAAACCCACAAATAAATAAATTAAAAACAAACAAACAAAAAAAATAAATAAATATCTTAACATGGAATTGCTAAACGAAAAGAGGTTAAAAGAGTACTTTCCATGTTTAACCTGAAAATCTTTCCACTGAACTCTACCACTTGCACTTCTAACTCTTCCACTTTTCTCGCTAAAGTTAACAGAGACACTCTCCCACCTCAGGGCTTCCCCTCTTCCTGGAACACCACCCACAGCTACGCTGGCTCTATCCTTCACCTCAGAGTTGTCCCCTCAAATCTTAAAAGAATGGCTAAGAAGTAATCACAAAGCAACTATTTAAAAAGTTTAAAAAATCCAATGAATTAAAGGGCGTATGAGTTCCGGTAGCTCCAAGTTATGAGCAGATTCTCCCCAGAAGCCCTCAGCAACCTTCCTCTCAATATGTTATTGGCCCATTCCCAAACCAACCACATGGGACTTAGACCTGGATTTCAGAGCCCTTTGTAGGAAAGAGTATGAATTTATTCTGGAAAATAAGACCCACCCCTTGAACTTGGAGTAAGATCAGTTTCTCCCTAAGTACACTGGCTAAGAACAAATCTGGGATCAATCTGGGAGTTTTAAACTAGTGCTGGTAGGCAACAATTTCTATAATAGGCCAGAGTACTTAAACCCCTTGACCCACCCATTAGCTAATCTCATAAATACCTCCCTAATCATCTATCTTTACAAAATTGTGTATGTACTAGCTAGAATCAATGAAGATATAACATTTAATTACCAAATATAATTTGGTATGTAGCTAATTACCTGAAATATTTAAACACAGGAGGCTACAGAGACTTTTCACTAAGAATTTGTCTTTTTATGGCTTTAAATACCTTAATGTCATTTTGTCCACAGAATACTCATTTGTAATTGTTTGACAATTTTAATGAATAAATGCACAACTAGCTTTAAAAAAAAAGCCAATGAAAACAAAAGGAAGGGAGACATATATACCCAGAAATTTAAAAGTTACAACAGAAAAGATTAATAAAGCCAAAGAACTTTGAAAAGACTTTGTAATAAACAAAGCAGTCTTTTCTGCAGGCTTTTTTCTGAGAGAGAAAAATAAAAGGAAAGAGCAAAAACAGTATCATGAAAAGACTAAAAGCTTAATGCAGATTATGATTTAAAAGGTAATAAAGGGTTATTACATTATAAACAACCTTAAACCAGGGAGTTCAAAAACCTAGGTAAAATGAATAACTATCAAGTTCTACCAAAAGGAAAAACAAAAGCTCAATGGTACTATAATTATATTATTAAAGAAAGTAAATCAGTTGTTCTTAAAAAGTTCCTTGAAGAAAACATCAGGGCCATTCATAGTGGCTCATTGCTATAGTCCCAGCACTTTAGAAGACTGGTAGGGAGGACCACTTGAAGCCAGGAGTTCAAGACCTGCCTAGGCAACATAGTGAGACCCTGTCTCTAGAAAAAAAAAAAACTTAAAAATGTAACCAAGTGTGGTAGCACGCACCTGTAGTCCCAGCTGAGTTTGAGACTACAGTGAACTATGATGTCACCACTGCACTCTAAGCAACTAAGACCTTGCCTAAAAAAAAAAAAAAAAAAAATTCAGACCCAGGCATTTTTAAAAAGAAAATTCATGAACACGTTCATTCCAATCATTCAATAAGTAGATAATTTTGCTCTTACACAAAGTCATCCAGAGATGAGGAACAACATTCCCAACGCATTTTAAAAGGCCAGTCTGGAGTGCAGTGATGTCATCATAGCTCACTGGAACTTCTAAACGCGGGCTCAGGGGATCCTCCTGCCTCAGTCTCCTGAGTAGCTGGGACTACAGGCACACATCACCATGCCTGGCTTATCTTTCTAATTTTTTGTAGAGATGGGGATCTTGATCTTGTTCAGGCTGGTCTCAAACTCTTACCCTCAAAGCAATCCTCCCACCTGGCCTCCCAAAATGGTAGGATTACAGATGTGAGCCACTATGCCCGGCCAATACATAACATCTTTAATATTAAGAAATCCCAAGTTTTCCATGTGGGATATTTTTCAGATCCTGCATTTTTTTTTTTTTTTTTTTTTGAGACATAGTCTTACTTCATTGCCCTTGGTAGAGTGTGGTGGTGTCACAGCTCAAAGCAACCTCCAACTCCTGGGCTTAGGCAGTTCTCTTGCCTCAGCCTCCTGAGTAGCTGGGACTACAGCTGCCGCCACAGTGCCCAGCTATTTTTTGTTGTAGTTTGGCTGGGGCCGGGTTCTAACCCGCCACCCTTGGTATAGGGGGCTGGCACCCTGTCCACTGAGCCACAGGTGCCGCCCCATATCCTGCATTCTAATGGGTCACTGATACCAGTCAGTCTGAAGACTCCCCCCAAGGAACTGACTCAGCATAGGAATGCAGTTTCTCCATCTCTCTGCCCCATGACTTCACCCTTTGCTTCTCAACCAATCATCAATCTCAAGCTCCTCAGCTCTCTCCACATCAAAATTTCCCTAAAAACCCCAGTCCAAAACTCCTTGAGGAGACAGATTTAAAGTTCCCTCCCACCTCCTCGCTTGGTGGCCATCTGACTGTTAAACTCTTTGCTGCAACACCTGCTGTTTCAGCATGTTAGTCTATTACCACACACTGGACAGTCAAACCTGGTGGTCCTGTAACAGCAACCGAGGTTCCCATGCTCAGGGCCATGTACCTCTTAATCTTGCTGTGCATTTGTATCCTATACAAATAACCATTAATAATAAGTATAGTGCTTCCCTGAGTTCTGCAAGTCATTGTAGCAAATCTTTGAACCTGAAGGGTGGTCATGGGAACCTGGAAATTTGTGGTCAACCTAGACAGAAACAGAGGAAGCCTGGGGTCCTCATTTGCAGCTGGTTTGAAAATGGAGGCAATCTTATGGGACTGAGCCCTTAACCTGGGTGAATCTACTAACCCCAGGAGCTGGAGTTATTATCAGGATTTAACTGAACTGATTAGATCCAGGTCATGTCAGGGAAGAGAAGAATTGATTGTTGTTGGAAAAGATACAATAATGAAGGAAGACCCCAACATGACAGCTATATATAAGATACAGGAGACAATCAGTCTGTATAACTCTGCAGATGGCTCTGCTGATGGCTGCCCTTACCAAGAAGCCCAGTGCAGTCACCACACCCTTCCTTCAACCAGAAGACAGACCGTCCAGGTAAGCCTGGCCCAGATTCTTACCTATGCTTGACCATTACTAAGTTCCTACCCCTCTTCCCCATGTCCTGCTGCCTGAACCAACTTAGCACACTTATTTAATTGGCATACTCCTGAGAGCCAGGGGTCGAAAACACAGGGCAGTGACTACAATACTCTTGGCCTGGCCCTCTGACTTCCCCAAAAGGGAACTCTGCAAAGTCTCTGGGCAGCCAAATGCAAGACTCAGACCCAGAGGCTGTGCAAAGTATCTCCTCTGTAAGCCTTCATGGTGGCACCACTGCCCTTTCCTTCCACAGCCAGGTTAATGTTGGTACTGAAAATGACGGCAATATTCTATTTGATATCCTACAGGTTAGGTACATAGGTGTTTTTAAATTCATATTCCTTAAATTGTATGTATGTGTCTTAGAGACTTCTGTATGCAATGTACATTTTAAAATAAAAATTTTAAATAAAGTGCAGGATTATGTTGCTGCCATTAGTCAGAAAAAGAAAAAGGATATATGTACATATTTGCTTGCACATGCAAAAAATACCCCTGAAAGATTAAACAAGAAACAGATCACAGTGACTGCCTCTGGTGAAGACAACTAGGTGGCTGGGAACTGAAGTGGGAATGAAACATTTCACTGTACAGCCTTTTAAGGCTTTTGAATTTCTAACACTGTAAATTTCAAAGGCATGAATGCATACATGCATACATACATAAATAAATAAATGAATAAATTCAATGTCATCTATACTTCAGCTCTATAATTCTAGCAAATCATAATTCTGAGTCCTTAAAATTATGAGGGATATTACCTCATATCACTGCTGACAGAATCAAATAAGATTTTGTAAAAAGCTCTTTGAAAGCTATCAAATACTATACACATCTGAAAGATACTATTATTTAAAAACATCCACCCTTGCCCTTCCTTTCTTCTTATTCTATATAGAAGGTACCATTTCTTCTCAGAAAGTTAAGTTTATTTAGCAGTTAGGAGAATATGGGCTTAAACTAATTCATGTGAAATTATTTAGATTTAACCAACACCTAATGAAACCTGTGGACTGACACCCATTCAACAAAGACCTATAGAGACCCATGCTAAAATGCCCAACCTTCACAAGCTGACCCAAGGTAGAAATCAGCAAGACAAAGTTCCTGCCCTCTGGGAGCCAGGTGATAACAACAGTATAGTAAGTGCTACACAGAGGTTATTTTTCACCTAACTCTCAGAAGAGAGCACACAAGGCTTCCAAGAAGAAGTGGTGACATTAGAAGTAGCGCTTCCTTACAGTTCAAAAGGAGAACTCAGAGTTAAAACAGAGAAGCAGGGATGGGACCGCAGGCAGAATAACAACAGGGGCAGAGTGGGTAAGAAAGTGTGAAATAGGAAAAGAGCATTCAGAAAACTGCAAGAGATCCTGGAATACAGAGTTTTCCGTTCTAAAAACAAACCTCTCAAAGAAAACCATTACTGGCAACTATCATAGAACTTTAAGAAGATATTTCTGGACAAAAAAGTCTATGATTACTAATATTCAGATTATACTTTGGATAAAATAATGTTTAACAGTGTTTTGTTAAAGAATATCACTAAATTATTTTTCCATTGTAATCTAAAGGGCCATAGTAAGAAATTTATTAAACCTTAATAGGTAGTTGTAAAAGCCTAGTATTCTATATATCCAGAATAAGTCAATAGTGAAGGATGAAAACTGTCATCTCTGATTAAAAGGAACTAAGAGTAGAAGAACAGAAAATGACATGAGGTACTTCTTTATTTTGAAGCTTCCAAAAAGGATGAACTGGGGGACACAAATGTACAGTATCACTCAGTGCAAACAAGTGAAAAACACTTCACTACACCTTGTGAGGGAGAGATTCATTGCACTGCAATACTGACCAAGAATCCTGTCCAAAAAAAAAAAAAAAAGGTACCACAAATGACAAAGATAGACAGCAGGTGGATTAAACTGCTTACCAATGTTTTCTATCACACTGCAAACCTTTATTATCCTCTAAGCAACACACACTGGGAAAAAATGGAAACAGCATCTTCAAAGAAGAGGCTGACATCACAGAAGAGGAGTAGGGACCATTTCCATAAAATGTATCGTAGACAAAGTTCAAAAAGAATAATCTGAGGACTTTTATAACTCACCTGTATTGGCTTTATGCCTGATGATTCTACAGACTCCTCAAATCATTCCTGGGCAGGGATTTAGGTCAAGTTTATAAAAGGTACTGGTGTGAAGGAATCCTATGATTATGTGGCCCCACTGTCCAGAGAAACAGCTGATGGCTATCTTGCAGCAATAACTTCAGCCGTGGACAGATTAGAAATACTGTTTAGAAAAAGAGGAGGTGTGGTACTAAGAACATATGGTTTAAGAAAAATAATGTGCTGTAGAGGAGGTGGTGTTCTCAAGTTTTGAAACTAAATAGAAAGTCTATTCACTGCACTTCACATAGTGGTCAGAACAAACCCACTGAAACCCACCTATGAGGGGTCACATTTCATGGAACCTCAACTACCTACCTCCAGGTATAAATGTTAAAGGTAAGCATTAACAAATGATGTCATTACAAATTCATGCAAAGCCTACAAAGCCATTGGAGACACACAATGTGATTCAGAAGGAAAGACAAAAATAATCTAAATTATAAATGAATTAAAATAGCCACTGAGATGACATAAAATACATGCAATAAATAAAGTTCATGCACTTCACTCAGAAGAATCTCTATACTCTTACTTTGTATTTAAAATTTATTCCTACAGTAAAACAGTTCCTTCAAGAGTACTGTCTCCTCTTCCAGGGAAGCAGAGAAGCAAATTAAAAGTCAGGGGAATCTATAGTCAAGCTCATTGCAAAGGCACACTGAGAGCACCTAGAAGCAGCTGCTAACAGCCTGACAAAAGGAAAGAAAAATTATTCTTTAAAGAGAGATATAAGAACCCCAAACACAAAGCAGAATGGAGCCTTAAGTGTAGCAGTTAAACAGCCACCACCCATCAGTGGCCTCTAAGATCGTGGTATTACACGAGGTATGCACAAGAGAAGAGACAGATTCCTTGTTGTAAGACCTGTGTTCTGGTTCTGCCACTTAACAGCAAGCCATTCAGCCTTTTCTAAACTCACCTTCACCTGCAAAATCACAGCAATACTTACTCTACTATCAGACAGAACTGCCAGGAAAAGCTGAAAAGAAATTATGCAAAAAGCACTCTGAAAACTGTAACATACTATATAATATGTAACATTAAGAATGTTAAAATATGTTCTGTATATTCTGTTTAAGAAGCTAAGGAAGTATGCAATATATTTAAATCAATTTCCATTTAAATGGCTAAATTAAAAAATAGCACTTCTCTTAATAGCAGAAAATTAACTTACACGGTACCACTTATCCCCTCGACAAAAATGCCAGATTTTTTTTTTAACAACTGTTAGCAAGAGAAAGAGTGTTAAAAAGCAAAAGAAATATTTTAGCTGCTCTTTGGAAACGAGGTAGATTGGATAGCATTTTTTTCTGACAGGAAAGACATTTCAAAATGAGAAAAGATAAAACATGTTTTATATGAATATTCATACCTCAAAAATTAAATAAAACATATTTACACAGGGACATTTTTCAAACTGTACATCAGAATTACTAGTGGATTATGAAGTCAATTTAGTGGGTCACTATCAGCATTTTTAAGGTAATAGGGTAGAAAATATTAGAGGGTACAGTATTTAATAAAAGTAGACATTATTTCATGGAATTTTGTTTTACTTAATATGAATGAATAACCAGTGCATATATACAATAGTGCTAGATAACCCTAATAAAAGCTGATAAATAGGCATTTGGTCTATTATAGATAGTAGCTAAGGACTAATAGAATTTAAAAGCCAGCTAGTACTGAGTAACTAGAAGCTAATAAGGAAGTAAAGAAATCACAGCTGGGACCAGACTGATGGAAAAGAGGGGAGTGTGTTTTTGGTTTTTGTTTTTGTTCCAAGTCATTGGGCAACAGTTCTCAAAATCAGAAAAAGATTAAAAAAAGATAACAGCATTCCTTCTAGAAATTTTTTTTTCTTTTAAAACAGGGTCATCCTCATAGATCACTGCAACCTCAAATTCCTAGGCTCAAACCATCTTCCTGCCTCAGCCTCCTGAGTAGCTGGGGATATAGGAATGAGCCACCACACCCAGCTAATTTCTCTATTTTTTATAGAGACAGAGTCTTGCTCTTACTCAGGCTGCCCTCTAAGAATGTTTTTTGGGTTTTTTTGTTTGTTTGTTTGTTTGTTTGAGACAGAGTCTCACTCTGTCCCCCTGGGTTGAGTGAGTGTCATGGTATCATCACAGCTCACAGCAACCTCAAACTCTCAGGCTCCAGCGATCCTCTTGTCTCAGCCTCCCAGGTAGTCAGTACTACAGGTGCCACCACAACACCTGGCTAGTTTTTGCTATTTTTAGTAGAGACGAGGTCTCGCTCTTACTTAGTTAGGCTATTCTCAAATTCCTCAGCTCAGGCAATCCAGAGTTCTAGGGTTACAAAAGGGAGCCACTGTGCCTGGCCTTCTAGGAATTTTTAGAGAAAAACACAAATTAAATTGAGGTGGGGGAGTGGGAGGAGAGAAGGGGGAGAAGGGAAAGGGAATTGGTAAACTGTCAATTAATATGCCCAATGTAAGGGTGCACAGCACATCCCCTGGTAAAGGGCTCAACCATAACTTGAACTTCACCTAACAAAAGCAAACAGTGTCACCTAAGCGTGTGTACCCTCATATTACTCTGAAATTTAAAAAAAAAAAAAGTTACAGGATTCAGATAGTAAGAAAAGCACTACTTTGGAAGTAGAAGAATCATCCCTCTGGCTTTAGTCCTCAATGTCCCCATCTACAAAATGAGAGGATCAAACTAGAGAGTAATTATTAAGATACTATTTAACACTCTGATAGTGATGGAATTTATAATAATTAAATCATGGCCCAAGTACTTGGATTATAATTGAGCTTCTGTTCCTAATAACTAAAAGTTTATCTTTTAATGAGAAAATTACCTAATATCTTAATAAATAATAGATAAGTAATGGGATTTTATATAAAAATCAAGGCTTAACACCTAATGTGGTTTTTCTGCATTTCTCAGTTTTCCATATCTAAAAGATCTACCTGGATGTTGGGTAAAAATTACCCTTAAATGAACGTGTTACTATTCACCTTCTGGCAACCATGAAAATGACATGGAAGATTCCTTGAGCAAGTTACATAACCTCCACATACCTATCTTGGTACCATGGCCCATTTAGAAGACTTAAAAAAAACTTAAATAGCTGTTGAGATACATTTACATTGTTAAAACAACTGATCAGTAATAAGTGTTTTACAGACTGAAAGATCAGATGTTCCTAAAATTTCCATTTGTCTCTTTCCACAGCAGAATCAACCATTATAGCTTGACCATTTCTTTTCTAGATAAAGGTATCAATTGCTTCCCTAAGGTTTTCAGACTTTTGCATTAATTTCCTCGCCTGATCTTGGGTGGTCTTCCCAATCTATGTGCCCTTTAACCTCCTAAGAGCCTGCATGCTCCTTTCTCCTGGTAAACTCTTTCCTGTCTGTGCTCATGTCTCTTAGAGCCTAAATCCACAAGAACAGTGGTTGCAAGCTCTCAGATAAAGACACATAAAAATTAATTTAGTACATACAACAGAGACACTCTGAGAATAGGCTACATATTTATAAGGAAGTTTTTACATAAAGATGTGCATTTTATCATAAGATGTCATCGTATTGGGGCCACCTCTGAGACCAGATGGAATCTTTTTCACTTCTAAGCAAAAGACCTCTATCTTTCTCAATTTATGTATGAAAAATGATAACACAGAAATGTATAAAATACGGCTAAATAGGGTACTGTCAAAGGAATAAAAACAGACCAAGAGAACAAGCAAATCAATCACTGACAGCTATTTTGAGTCTGAACACTACTACTGCAGAACTGTTCTAAGTAAATACTTACAAAAATACACACACAACACACTCTATGTCTCTCTATTGTGTTGATCATGCCATATCATTAGTATAAAATAAGAGGAAGGGGCAGCATAGTATCTACTATCCGTGATCTCCGTAAATCCATATAGTTCATCACTTCCCTCTTATCCTACAGGCCAGTAGCTACTTTGGAAAACATGTCCTCCCAAACCAAACCACTCTGATTGAAATGGACAGACACACGTCAATCCAAGTGACAAATATGCAGAAACAGAGAAATTCACATTTTGCTGAACTCCCTTTTTACTAAACCTGCTTGTTTTTTGGACAAGACAGAAACAGAGTAAATGCCCCTTTTGCTGAATTAGCTTTTTACTGAGTGTGTTTGTCTTTTGACAATTTTCACCTACTTTAAAATATTCACCATGTAATCTATCAGACATTTAATTTTACCAAATGCCATCCAAACAACTGATTTTGTACTGTAATACTCAAAATAGAGTGATTTCTAAAACTCACTTTGGGCCTTAATGCTAATTAGATCCTATTACTATGGTTTGGTGAAAGGCACAAATACTCAGCATGTAAGGACTGAATAAAACATGGAAATGGAAAGTACACACCAAAAATATGTACAAGTAAGGAAGAAAACACAAGTATCTATAAAATAAGGTATGTTTTAAAATATACACTGAGTGAAAATTGAGCAAGTGAAGATCTAGTCCTGAAGCCAGCATTGAAGCTTTCAGAAGCAAATATGCTAAAAGAAAGCACCATAGAAAAAAATGGAAGAAACATGAAACTGAATATAAATAAACAGGATACTAATGAAAGGAAAAATCAAACATGACTATTGATAAATGTTTATATTACTATAATTACTATATTACTATAATTCCACCAAAAATACCATTTCTTACAGGGAGTGAATGGGAAATTGGACAGGCAATGCTGTCAGCTATAAAACCCACCTTCATGAAGGCTGAACATGAGTGAGAAAAACAGCCTGTCAGCCTGGACAGCTGGGATTCTTAGAAATAATTTTAATTACATAAAACATTTACTAACAAAAATATTTTTTGACACATTTACTTAGTATACCCCAAATTTTAAAACCATTTTGGATTTGTTCTTAATACAATGAAATATTTATTTGAAAGGTTTTTATATAAAACCATAAGAAAAAAGCTATTTATTATAGTTATAAAGTGCAACAATAGGACAATTCAGGATAATACCAGTTTTCATTAATAGCAGTTGGTACAAACCTATAAAACTACCAATTAAACAAAGGTATAGGTAAAACCAAAAAAACTATAAATGGATTCTCATCCTTAAAGATATAACACTCAAACTCATTTAAATAGACATGGTATTATTTTGACTTAAGAAAAAAGTCAATACACTAGCATTGAACAAAAAAATAGAGAAAACACACACAAAATTTACAAAATCAAGTAAACAATACCTTTCTACAATATAATCACAGTGAGGATTAATCTCTAAATAGTAATTTATCCCTTTCCCTCAATGAACTCACCCAACATTTTCTGCATCTTCATCACACTCAGCTTTATATTTGCAAGGTCCACACTTGGAGTGTTTTCTGTGAACTTCTGCCCCTGACCCTTCCTCTTCTGTTTAAAAAGAAAAATCAAATTTTCAACCAAATTTCAACCATACCTGGGATCCTTTCCAGATACGCTTCATGTTTTCAGTAGTCATAATCCTGTTTAGGGGGAAAATGCACCCGAGGTTTTGAAAACAGTCACTTCCAAAATCTATCAATGCTTGAGTCCATATATGTTGCCAATTATTGAGTATAATATTATTTTTTTTTGAGACAGTCTCGCTGTATCATCCTCGGTAGAGTGCTGTGGTATCACAGCTCACAGCAACCTCAAACTCTTAGGCTTAAGCGATTCTCTTGCCTCAGCCTCCCAAGGAGCTATGATTACAGGTGCCTGCCACAATGCCCCACTATTTTTTTGTTGTTGTTGTTATAGTTGTTGTTTGGCAGGCCCACACAGGGTTCAAACGCAGCATCCCCAGTGTGTGTGGCCAGCACCCTAACAGCTGAGCTACAGGCACCAAGCCAGAGTACAGCATACTCTGTAAGGAAAAATCAGTATTGGTGCTAACAAAATAATTTCTTAAAAATATACAGGATCAATACACATATAGTAAGACTGATAATGAAACTACTTTCAAAATAATTACCATTAAATAAAAGAGAGAAAAAAATAGGACCAATAAATTTAGGCCTGTGATAACTTATCTACTGAAACAGGTATGAGCAGTGCTGGTTAGTAGGTAAGTGCCTTACCACAATAAAACGTAACTCTCACCTTTTTGTCAAATCAGTCTCACACCTGCTTTTCTAAGTACACAAAAACTAGTATCAAAGTGAAAGAAAAATACTCATCTGCAAATTTTAAAAAGAAAAGAGATCTTTATAAAGGACGTTCCCCTTTCTTCTACTTGGCCTCTTTGCACAGCCAACAATGCCCTGATGCAGAAGTATGTGGGTCCCCTATGACCAGCACCAAGAACAGTGAGTACCACTAGTCCCCAACTCAGCTCACATCCCACACTTAAAGGGCTCTAAATTTTTGTGGGTCTCACCTAGAACAGACCACATCCTGATAATCTCAAACTGGACAGGGTAATCAGTTCTGAGGTCAACTCAGGATTTCTATTTATTCATGGGATTTCCCTGAATTTGATTTGGGAAAAAAAATACTATTCAAGGGGTGTCAATTAGTAAAGAAAGTGTTAAAAGGACAGTACACATATCTACCATGCCTGTTTGGCAGTAATGCCAAATTTCTGATTTTTGGTGTCTGCCTGCCCTTCTAGTAGAAATCCTTCCGAAATTCTCATGAACACTCCCAAACAGATTCTAGGAATCATAATCCAAAGTAATTCTGAGGCCTTGGTTTGTATATTAATCTGAACAAATCACTTGACCTTTCTAATCCACACTCCCTTAAAAAAGGGTCAATCTACATCCTCAGGTCAAGACATCCAGTATTGTATAATATATAATCAAATCTTGAGATCAAGTCTGTCAGTTCTTTAATATAGGAACAATGACAGTTTCCTAACTGAATATCTAACTACAGGGGCTAGACCACATGATCTCTGAAAATCCATTCCAGTTCTTGGCGGTGCCTGTGGTTCAAGGTGTAGGGCACTGGCCCCATATACTTGGAGGTGGCAGGTTCAAACCTGGCCCCAGCCAAAAACTGCAACAACAAAAAAAAATCCATCAGTTCTAAGGTCTAGAATTTATGATGTGATCTTTCACATACAATTACAAAGCTTCTGCTTGAAGGGGTGTCCACTTAAATCAAAATCTATTGTTCGACAGCTTTAATCATATTTTTTTAGCTGAAACTATCAACCTTGAACTCCTTCCTCTGACAGTGCTAGTCTCTAGGTGACCTTCAAAGTCCCTTCTAATTCTAAAATTTTAGGATTCTATGTAATGCAGAGGTTTTGGATATTTTGAAAGGATCATAATTGCGGTTTCCATTTGCATAAGTGTGAATTTTACTGAAGTGAGTGTAACTCAAACATTATTTTGAATACAGTGGATACTCATTAAAAATTACAGGCTTATTAGACTATGAAATAGAATTGGCATTCTTTACTCTGATCACTTAAATTCCATTATATGCTGTTACCAAATACTTTTTAAATATCAGAAATACTTAATTCCTATACTACATATCTGTAAAATAAAATGAAAAACATATATGAATTTTATTAAGGTTAACTTTAAATTATACCAGAATTATTTTGCCAATTTTCCAGGCTAACTCACCCTGGAATTTTTTAACCATATACCCTAAAAATTCCTTATAAGCAAAAATTTGAAGCAAAGGATGGAAGAGAGTTACAAATACTCTAAGCTAAAATTACTTGTGGGAATGATCCTAAGAAGTCCCTTTGATGCAACATCAATTGCACAGAAGCTTCAACATTTTCCCTTTTGTCTAACAATAAACCTTTACTAAAAAAGTGCATGAAACAAGAATGGCTACAGTTGAGGGGCACAGATGGATTAGGGGTGATGGCCAAGTCTTGCCTGGTTTCCTTTAGAGGTAATGAAAATCTTCCAAAATTGACTGTGGTAAAGAACACATAGCTCTGTGACTATACTGAAAGTCACTAAATTGTATACTTTAAATAGCAAATTGTATGGTATGTGAATTATATCTCAAGGCTGTTAAAAAAAAAAAATGTCAAAAAAAGCAAATGCCCTTTCAGAGGTATCTGAAACTTACCTCCTTCTCCAGATCCAGATCCATTATCTGAGAAGAAAAACAAAGAATGAATATGAACATCGTTTCTGCAAATTCCTTTTTATCAAATACTAATACTGCAAATTTCCTACCAAAAATACAATTGTGATATCCATTATCATACAATCCTTTTCTCATATTTTTGATATCTAAGAGTTTACCCTTATTTTATGCCTCTTAAAATACAAATTACTTACATAACCATCTGTATCTCGTACATCTTTGTAGCTCATTAAAAATATATCCAAGTGCCTTGAACACAGTAAACATCAATAAATATGATAAAGTAAATAAACAAATATAAATAATCAATTTTAATTTATTCATTTAAAAAGTAAAAGACAATTTTAATTTTGTTAAAGCTTAAGAGAAATAATGAGTAAGCTGATTTTATTAGAAAGACTGGAAAAGAACTTTGACTCTTGCTCAAAGGTGAAATCTGCTGAGAGACCAAAAGCCAAAAAAAAGGTAAGACAACCCCTAAAGTTTAGGAAGGAGAGAAACACAAGGTCAAGATTTTCATATTACTGATAAAATTAGCTTTCTCCAAGAAATGTAATCAGAAGGAATCTCACAGACCTATTACTAGTGAAATGAAAAAGAACCTCTCTCAAAGTAATCAGAAAGAAGCCATCAATATAGGGGAAAAAAATAGTTTATAATCCCAAAACAACCAACATATAGCACTAAATATGTTAAAAAGAGGGTTATGCTGTGTATCATCAATATATAGCCATAATATAATAAAAACAGAGAGGGCAACTCAAGAATTTGACATTTTATCCAGTAATGCCCAGGGCAGAAGAATACCCTGATCCTAGAAATCCCAGGCCAGTTCTCCAAATTGTTCTTTGGAGTAGAAGAAGATAACATCAAGAACAACAGTGCTCCCTTCCCTTCAGGCTCCTTCATACAATGATCAAATTCCCAGGTACCGTAGAATAGGAGGAATTAGAGAAATATATTTTATAGGCAGGGGTGGGGGCTCTCCTTGTAATCCCAGCATTCTTGGAGTCTGAGGCTGGCGAATTGCTTGAGCTCAGGAGTTCAAGACCAGCCTGAACAAGAGCAAGACCACATCTCTACTAAAAATAGAAAAACTAGCTAGGTGCTGTAGTGTGCACCTGTAGTCCCAGCTACTAGGGAGTATGAGGCATGGGGTATGAGGGAGTCATGCCCCATACTACAGCATCTAGCTAGTTTATCCCAGATGTTTAAGGTTGCTGTGAGCTATGAGGCCACAGAACTCTAGCCTAGGGCAACAGGGTGAGATTCTATCTCAAATTATATATATATATAGTAAAATCTTCATGGGATTTTATCAAAGTCTTAAATTGTGCTCAATTTGGATTAGGTAACCATAAAATGATGTCTTCCCTCAGCAAATAAGAAGGAAAAGAAACAAAGAAGGAGCAAAAAAAGTGGAGGAAGAGAACTCAAAAACCTTTTTAATTACCAAACTTTTCTTAGGGAAATGCCCTCCTTCTTACTTCTATTGCACATACATTGATTGGGTACATATTATGTGCCAGACATCATGGTAAATGCTGGGAATAAAATGAGAAATGAGACATATTCCCAGTGCATGAGAAGATACCCACTCCCAACTTTTTGTTCAACCCAGGTCTAATTGTAATAAATATAAAAATCTAAACATACGCCTCCCTTTATCATTTAGAATCCCTAAACAAATTAAATATGGTGACTACTATGATAACAAAGTAGAGTTTTTCCTGTAGACTGTATTTTATAGACTATATGCACACTCTCCCCAAGCCCACACCACTCCCTGAGATTATGGCATGCCTCCCATTGAGAACACAGTACTTTCCTACTGAGAAATCACCAATCTGGCTAGAGACTCATAAATCAGGTAAATGGAATACAGTATGGTGTATGTACAGAGAAACATACAAGGTGTTAACAAAGCAAGATGTCACAAAAGGAAGATTTCACAGAGGAGAAAAGGCTTAAAGCCAAACTTAAAGCATAAGAAAGGAGTTTTCAAGTGAAAGAGAATATTTCTAGACATAGAAGGAGAGTCCTAAAAGACTAAATAACACTCACTCAGCAAGTATGTGTAATAAAATCCATATAGGACATTATAAATTAGCTCATTCAATCCTTGTTTAACAACCCCAGGAAATAATATCCACTTAACAATTTAGGGAATTGGGTCTCAGACTTGCCCACGGTCATATAGAAAATAAGAATTATTTACTCTACAGCCAGATCTTTTAACCCTTTTACAGTCCTCTTTCCAATCTACCACTCTGCCTCCTAAATGTTTAACATTCACTGCTTATCAAAGCACTTGATATCTTAAACACATGCCCCTCATAAGTGATACATAATTAACCTGGGATTGGAATGAACTCCATAGTCCTCTTTAGTTTCTAGATCAATCTATGATACACAATGTACTTAAAGGAGTATGTAAGAACTACACCAAATGATAGTCTTCTAGCCTTAGAACATAAAAATTTCTCTAAGCACCTAATTATTTAGTATAAGGAATTTGGCATTGCCAAAATAGAAGTCTAGCCAGCTTTTGCCCTCGGCCTCTAGAAGATAATCTATGTTACACGTGATAGGAGCATCTTTGTTAAGGGAGGGTGATAACCACATCAGAAGTTAGGGTGGGCTCAGTTATAGCCAACAATCTTAGCACCAATCATGCAATTCAGAGTGGAGGCTTTGAGTCCAAAAGTATTAGTGGACCTAGAGCCTGAGATAAACCATATGGACAATCACATTCAATCAATCACACGTACCTAATGAACTCCAATAAAAACTACAAATACCGAGGCTCAGACAAACTTTCCTGTTGGCAATGTTCTGTTTGCATTGTAACTGTATTACACAGTGTTAACACTGCCCATGACTCCACCAAGAAAGAGCAATTCCTGGTTTGGACCCCTCCAAGAATCTGCCCTGTGCATCCCTTCCTTTGGCTGACTTTAATGTGTATTCTTTCCCCTGTAATAATCACAATCACACATACAGTAGCTTTCAGTGAGTTCTGCGAGCCCTTCTAGAAAACTATCAACCAGATGGCAGTTTAGGGAACCTCTTAATCTCAGTTGGTGTCAGAAGTAAAGACAGTCTTGAGGACTGTGCCCACTAACTTTGTAATTGGCCCTAAAATCCTCATAATTAGTAAAAGGGATAATTTTTGAGCACCGTAATATACAGGGAAAAAAAGAAAGTAGAAATCACTTAAGAGTAAGTTTCTACTTTCCTACTAACTTCTATATAAGAATTCTGATTACAATACCTGACCTGCATCCCTACGCTCAAATACAAACAGAAAAAAGGTGGCAAAGAGAACATAGAAGAGTTTGCAAAGAAACACAACCTGGGATACTACTAATGGCTTTCTATACATATTCCTCTTCACCTCTTCAAAGAACAAAAACAACAATAAGATAGATCCCATATCATGCCTCACCCCAAATCTTATTCTGTCTAATGTTCAAACCATACAGCAAAGGACATGCAAAGTCCCCACAGATAAAAAATGTAGTGAGAAGTAACAAGTAATAAATACAAGACTGGAGTTAGAAAGCAACAGCATAAAATGGGAGTAAATATGAGCTCCTCCGGCTTGGCACCTGTAGCTCAACAGCTAGGGCACCAGACACATACACCAGAACTGGCAGGTTCACATCCATCCCAGGCCTACTAAACAATGACAACTACAACCAAAAAATAGCTGGGCACTGTGGCAGACACCTGTAGTCCCAGCTACTTGGGAGGCTGAGGGAAGAGAATCACTTAAGCCCAAGAGTTTGAGGTTGCTGTGAGCTGTGATGCCACAGCACTCTACTGAGGGCAATATAGTGAAACTCTGTCTCAAAAAAAAAAAGAGCTCCTCCACTAGCCCGTATAATCACCACCTATCCTTATGACAGTTCTGAAAATACATCTCTGACTAAAGTTTTCCTTTTGGAAAATATGGGTGAACTATTTCCAACATTTATTAAGAAGAATATTGTTGAAGAGGAGGAAGGTGGCTGATGCCAAAGGCTCTTGTCCAGAGGGAGAGATTCTGGACAGAAGTGGACTCTGAAGCCAAAGGTGGGAAAGTGAGCTAAAAAAGAAGATAGACAAGTACACATCATGTCTGCTTAGGCAACCTGCAAGTCCAAGAAAGAGGATCCAAGAAAACAAATTCCAGGTACAAAGCCCACTGCCAAGAGGAAGAGAGATTCCCTCCTTCAAGCAGGAAGCTCACTGTGGACTCTCTGTAAGAGAACAAAAGGGAACAAAAGAGAAATGAGCAGGGAACAAAAGCCCTCTCATTTTACCTCACAGGAGAGAGCCACAAAACGCAGGGCCTCCTTCTCCAGGGATGTCCCACTTGTGAGCCTAGGCATCATCCTGTCTGGCATAAAACTGAACAAATATTTTCCCTGCAATTCTGAACTCCCAGTCCACCCATCCCCCCTTGTCTGGCAGTCTGAAGGTCTGCCCCAGGCAGAGCCCAGAGTGTGTTGCAATTCCCTGAGAGGGCTGGGCATCATGTGGGCCACCGGACAGCAGCACAGAAACAATGACTCAAGTGGAAGCTGGGGGGTGGGGCAGGAGGAGAGGGACACGCAGGAGAGAGATGAGCCACAACAGTACATGGCAAGCAATCTTTTCTGACTTGGTGGTTCACCAGAGGGGTCCAGGCTCCATCCCCTTGGGTTTGCAGGATGGAACTGCCTGTGGATTTCTACTGTCAGGCCACTGGTGACCCTTTAAACTCCCCCTGTTGAGCAGTGATTGTACCACCCAAGACAATCTGATTAGAACTCTTGACCTGGGAGATCCACCCAGGGACCCTCCAAGGTTAAGCGGCAGTTGTTTTGTAGTGGGAATGGACTGATTCTCTTCCTCCAGCTGTCGCTGGTGGGGGTGGGGGACACAGTTGCTTGAATCTCTCTCCAGCCTGAGATTTCAGCCTAATACCCCAATTCATTAGGATTAGATGGAGACTGGCTGACTTCAAGACATAGCCACCCTGCACCATCTTACCAAGCAGGTCCTCAGAATCTCTGGCTGCATTCTGAAAGGGACCTTTGTAAGGCTGTAGGGGAAAAAGCCACAATCACAAGCCCCAGCTCATTGGTAAAGGGCTGGTTAATTCTATTTCCTGGGCTACCCAATCCAGTCTCACCCTACCAGTTTTAATTGCCAAATTATAGAAAATAACTCATGGGGTGGAACCGGCAGAAGAACTCGGACAATCTAAATAATCAGAGTAGATCAACTCTCCAAGGAATGACAAAGTAGATACAAGAGAAGATGGGATTCATAGACAAGTGGCTAAATTATCAGAAATAGAATTCAGAATATGGATGGCAAATAAGATAAACGGAATGGAGGAAAAGATGGAAATCCAAAGAGTAGTTCAAAAGTTATCTCAAGAAATTAATGAATTCAAAGTCACCAAGGATATGGACACAATGAGAAAAGATAAAAGCAGATCTCAAAGTGAAAAAGTTATTTGAAAGCTTCGAAATATAGTAGAATCCCTCAGAAAGAGTTGAGCAGGCAGAAGAAAGGATCTCATAAATTGAAGACAATGCTTTTGAATAATCTCAAGCATTCAAAGAGGCAGAAAAAAGGAAAACAAGAACAGAACATTCCCTGAGAGAGTTGGGAGATCGTTCCAAAAGATCAAACATCCAACCTATAGGAATTCCTGAACGACAAAAGGATGGTCCCCAAAGGTACACAGCCTCTACTTCAAGAGATTATGGAGGATAATTTCTCAAGCAATGTAAAAAGTACAGAAATTCAGATAGTAGACAGTTTCAGAACCCCAGCAGGACTCAATCCAAATAAATCATCTCCTAGACGTATTGCAATTAACTTTGCCAAAGTTAATATGAAGAAGAAAATCCTGTAAGCTGCCAAACATAAGAAAAGCATCACCTACAAAGGGAGAAATATTAGAATGACTACAGATCTTTCAGCTGAAACTTTTCAAGCCAGAAAAGGATGGTCATTAACCTTCAACCTTCTAAAACAAAACAACTTTCACAATGGTGAAAAGATTAAAAATATCCACTGGCCCTTTGAAAAGGGGCCACAGCCAAAACACTACCATACCTATAAATTCTCTTAATTAATGTAAATGGCTTAAATTGTCCTCTAAGAGGCATAGGTTGGCTGACTGGATACAAAAACTCAGGCCAGGTTATCTATTACCTACAAGACACTCATCTTACCTCAAAGGATAAAAAAAGACTCAGGGTAAAGGGATGGACATCTATAATATAGGGAAATGGAAAATCAGACAAAAGCAAGAGTTGCAATTTTATTTAAAGATATAATAGAATTTAAACCAAAAAAGATAAGTAAAGACCAGGATGAACACTACATATTTGTCAAGGAAAATACTCACCATGAAGAGATTTCAAGAACTATCACAAATAATCAAAACCTGTGGGATACTGCTAAGGCAGTCCTAAGAGGGAAATTTATAGCATTAGAAACCATTATCAAGAAAAGAGAAAGAGAGAAAGTCAACAACCTAATGGGTCATCTCAAGCAACTGGTAAAGGAAGAACAATCCAACCCCAAACCCAGCAGAAGAAAAGAAATAACCAAAATCAGAGCAGAATTAAATGAAATCAAAAACAAAAGAATCATTCCAAAATCAACAAAACAAAAAGTTGGTTCTTTGAAAAGATTAATAAAATTGATAAACCTTTAGTTAGTCTCACCAGAAACAGAAAAGTAAAATCACTAATAATATCAATCAGAAACAATAAAAGAGAAATAACAGATACTATGGAAATTCAAAAATCCTCAATGATTACTACAAAAAAGTCTATTCTCAGAAACATGAAAATCTGGAGGAAATGGACCAATACCTGAAAGCTCACCACCTTCCTAGACTCAACCAGAAAGAATTAGAAATTTTGAATAGACATCTATATCAAGGACTGAAATAGCATCAACTATACAAAATCTCCCCAAAAAGTAAAGCCTAGGAACAGATGACTTCGTATAAGAATTCTACCAAACCTTCAAAGAGGAACTAGTATCTATATTACATAACCTTGTCCAAAACATAGAAAAAGAAGGAATCCTCCCCAAAATATTCTATGAAGCAAATATCACCTTGATCCCCAAACCAGGAAAGGACCCAACAAAGAAAGAAAATGATAGACAAATATCATTAATGAATATTGATGCAAAAATATTGAGTAAGATCCTAGCAAACAGAATTCAACAACACATCAAAAAATTATACACCATGATCAAGTTGCTTTTATCCGAGGTTACAAAGTTCGTTCAACATACATAAATCTATAAATATAATACAGCACATAAATAAAATAATAAACAAAGACCATATGATTCTATCAATTGATGCAGAAAAAGCTTTTGAAAATATCCAACATCCTTTCATGATCAGAACACTTAATGTTTTCTAAACTTTAAGAAAATAGGTGTAGATGGGACATTTCTCAAACTGATAGAGGCCATCTACAGCAAACCCACAGCCAATATCATGTTGAAAGGAGTAAAATTGAAAACATTTCCACTCAGACCTGGAACTAGATAAGGATGCCCATTGTCACCACCACTATTCAACATAGTAAAGGAAGTACTAACCATCACAATCAGGCAGGAGAAGGGGATCAAGGCTATCCAAATAGGGTCAGAGGAGATCAAACTCTCACTCTTTGCAAATAATATGATCCTATACCTGGCAAATCCCAGGGACTCAACTATAAAACTCAGAAGTGATCAAGGAATACAGCAGTGTGTCAGGATACAAAATCAATATTTACAAATCAGGACCCACCACAGTCAAGCCGAAAATATAGTCAAGGACTCTATGCCTTTTGCCATAGTGCCAAAGATGATGAATTATCTGGAATTTATCTAACAAAGGATGTGAAAGATCTCTATAATGAGAACTATGAAACCCTGAGAAAAGAAATGTTTGCAAATGTAAAAACATACCAAGCTCACGGCTGGGAAGAATCAACATTGTTAAAATGTCCATACTGCCCAAAGCAATCTACAGATTTAAGGCAATCCCTATCAAAGCACCAATGTCATACTGTAAAGAACTTGAAAAAATAGTATTTCATTTTATATGGAATCCAAAAAAAAAAAAAAAAAAAAAACTCTAATAGTTAATACATTACTTAGAAATAAAAACAGATCAGGAGGCATCACATTACCAGACTTTGTTATATTACAAATCTACAGTGATCAAAAATAAAGATGTAGATATATGGAACAGAATGGAGAATAAAGAGATGAACCTAGGCACATATTGTCATTTGATCTTTGATAAGCCTAACAAAAACATACACTGGGGAAAAGAATCTGTTTAACAAATGGTGTTGGGAGAATTGGCTAGCAACCTGTAGAAGGCTGAAAGTGGACCCTCACCTTTTATCACTAACAAAAATTGTTCTCAGTGGATAAAAAATTTAAATTTAAGACATGAAACTATAAAAATACTAGGAGAGAGAAAACGCTTGAAGGGAAAATGCTTGAAGGAAAAATGCTTAAAGATATTAGCCTGGGAAAATATTTTATGAGGAGGACATCCCCCTCCCCCCCGCAACTGAAGCAACACTAAAAACACATTACTGGGATCTGATCAAGCTAAAAGGCTTCTTTCTGCACAGCTAAGGACCCTGCAAGTAAAGCAAACAGACAGCCTTCAGAATCAGAAAAGATTTTTGCAGGTTATGATTCTGATGAAGATCTGATAACTAGAATCTACAAAGAACTCAAACTAATCAATAAGAAAAGAACAAAACAACCCCATTTCTTTGTGGGCAAGACTACTGTACAGAAACTTCTCTGAATATGACAGGCAAATGGCCAACACACACATGAAAAAATGCTCATTGTCTTTAATCATCAGACAAATGCAAATCAAAACCATTTTGAGATATCATATCACCTAACTCCAGTAAAATAAGCCCACATCATAAAATCCCAAAACTGCACTGCTGGTGGGATTGCAAACTAATACAGCCTTTTTGGAAAGAAGAATGGAAAATTCTCAAGGAACTAAAAATTGACCTACCATTTGATCCTGCAATTCCATTACTATTTATCTACCCAGACGAACAAAAATCATTTTACATAAAATACATCTGCACCAGAATGTTTATTGCAGCCCAATTCTTAAGTGTCAAGTCGTGGAAGCAGCCCAAATGCCCATCAGCCCAAAATGGAATAAAAAATTATGGTATACATATACTACACAGTCATAAAAAAGATGGAGACTTTACATCTTTTATGTTTATCTAGATGGAGCTGGAACATATTCTTCTTAGTAAAGTATCTCAAGAATGGGAAAAAAGTTTCCAATGTACTTAATACTATTATGAAACCAATATATAATCACTTGCACATTCATACAAATGATAAAACACAAATATAATCCAGATAGAAGGGGAGAAGATGGGGAGGGGAAGGGAGGAATGAGGGCGAGTGGAAGGAGGGTATTTGGTGAGATCTCACCTAATGTGCACAATGCAAGGCTACATTTCAAAACAACTAGGAGTATACTGTAAATGTCTTACCACAAAAAAAATAAGAGAGGCGATGGTTATGTTAATCAGTTTGATTTAAGCATTCTACATTGTGTATCAAATCATCTCCTTGTACTCCATAAATGTAAACAAGTTATGATTTAATAAAAATTAAATTTAAAAAATAATAAAGGGCTCAGTACCCATCGCTCAAGTGGCTAAGGTGCCAGCCAAATACACCTGAGCTGGCAGGTTCGAATCCAGCCCGGCCCGCCAAACAACAATGATGGCAAACAATAGCCAGGCGTTGTGGTGGGCACCTGTAATCCCAGCTACTTGGGAGGCAGAGGCAGGAGAATCACTCGAGCCCAGGAGTTAGAGGTTGCTGTGAGCTGTGATGCCAAAGCACTCTACCCAGGGCAACAGCTTGAGGCTCTGTCTCAAATAAATAAATAAATAAATAAATAAATAAATAAATAAATAAATAAATAAATAGAAATAGGGCTGGTGTCTGGGGCTCAGCAGCTGGGGACCAACCACATACAGCGGAGCGGGTGGGTTTGAACCCAGCCCTAGCCTACCAAACAACAATAACAACAACAACAAAAAAAAAATAGCTGGGCGTTGTTGCAGGCACCTATACTCCCAGCTACTTGGGCACTGAGGCAAGAGAATTGCTTAAGCCCAAGTGTTAGTTGGAGGTTGCTGTGAGCTGTGACGGCACAGCACTCTACCTAGGGCGACATAATGAGACTCTGTCTCAAAAAAATGAATAAATAAAATAATAAAAAAGAAATAGCTTAATTTAAAAAAATAAATACTGTACATACCAGAGTAGCATGGCCCTCTTGTTACTACTGTTATCTCTTTCTGGTGCTTACAAGCAGCCCTTCTAAGAAAGCATTCATTTTGATAAGTGTCCCCATTTGATCCACAGACAGGAATGTAATTTGTATGGCACTGCAAAAGAAACAAAAATAAATTCTCAGAACTAGGCATGAATATTAATAGTTTATTTCACATTCATGAATGCAATACCACAGCATTATGACATACTTCTACTACTGAATAGTCTTTTTTTCTTGGTTTAGAAAAAGAAGAATTATGCTACTTCTTCATACCTTTTTTTTGCATTCATAATGAAAGTAACTACCAACTATCCATGAAAATGAGAATGAAAATCTCTATGCTTGCTATGAAAACCCATTAAGATAATAAAGGGAAATTCTTGACAATGTTTATAAACAGCACTATTTATGTAGTGTCATTTTATGATTATCAAGATTCATTTATTCATTTGAACCTAATCATAAAAGTAAAAAAAAAAATCATTTCTCAAAACTGCAGATGCTGGTGTGGATGTGGAGAGAAGGGAACACTTTTACACTGCTGGTGGGACTGCAAACTCATACAACCTTTTTGGAAGGAAGTACGGAGAACCCTCAAAGATCTCAAGCTAGACCTCCCATTTGATCCTGTAATCCCATTACTGGGCATCTACCCAAAAGGAAAAAAAATCCTTTTATCATAAGGACACTTGCACTAGACTGTTCATTGCAGCTCAATTTACAATTGCCAAAATGTGGAAAGAGCCTAAATGCCCACCAACCCAGGAATGGATTAACAAGCTGTGGTATATGTACACCATGGAATACTATTCAGCCATTTTTTAAAAATGGAGACTTTACATACAGCCTTTGTATTAACCTGGATAGAAGTAGAACACATTATTCTTAGTAAAGCATCACAAGAACGAAGAAGCATGAATCCTATGTACTCTATTTTGATATGAGGGCAATTAATGACAATTAAGGACATGGTGGAGGTGGGGGAAGGGAGAGTGGAGAGAGAAAGGAGGAGGGAGGGTTGGAGGAAAAAGAGCAAAGAGAGGAAAGGAGGGAGGAGGTGGGGCCTTGGTGTGTGCCACACCTTTTGGGGGCAAGACGGGCTTGTAAGAGGAACTTTACCTAACAAATGCAATCAGTGTAACCTGGTTTCTTATACCCTCAATGAATCCCCAACAATAAATAAATAAATAAAATTCATTTATTCAATACATCCAATCAGCCAAGTCCCAAGGAAAAAGCTACAGAATACACACAAATAATAAAGATGCTCTCTGTTTTTAGAAATCTTACGATCTCATTAGAGAGCCATCCAAATAGAAATATACAGAGATGTATTTACAAAGCTAGATCATGCACCAAATCAACAGTATAGACAGTAAGTACAATGCCTAATACTTATTATTGTAAGCATGAAGAGTCTTCTCAGAGAAAGTGGAATGTGAACTATGTCTTGAAGGATGAAGAAATAAGACAGATGAATAAGACAAAAGGTGATAAAGGTTTGAGAAATTACATTGGAACTGCATGTTTAAAATTTTTAACATTTCTATGTGTCAAAATATCATAAATGACTAACATTTTAAAATCTGGATAATATATTAACACACAACACAAATTATTATCATTGCTTAAAAAGAGATCATATAAATAAAAATGGACCAAAAAGTATTTTCAATAATGTATTTAGAGAAAAATTACAGTCATGTATAAAATATGATTAACCTCCATTAGAATAGTTGTTTACTAAAATGAGATGCTATTTTTTTAACTTATAAAATTGGCTAATAGGCTGGACTCTCTCCTAGCACTCTTCAAAGCAGGAGGATTGTTTGAGCTCAGGAGTTCAAGACCAGCCTGAGCAATATAACAAAACCCCATCTACAAAAAAAAACAGAAAATATTAGCTCTGTGCCTGGTGGTGCACACCTGTTGTCTCACCTGAGCCTAGGAATCTGAAGTTGCAGTGAGCTAAGATGATGCCACTCACTGCACTCTAGCCTAGGCAACACAGCAAGACCCTATCTCAAAAAAAAAAAAAAAATTAAGTAGGATATTCTTAAAAATTCAATTAGGTAGCCTTCCCAATATACCATTGTGGTAATCTAAATTGGTCCAATTTGGGGGGAACATAATTTTTTTAAGAGTAGCTGGGACCACAGGAGTGAATCACCATTCCTGGCTGAAGAACATAATTTAACAACAGTTTTCAAGAGTCTTAAAAATGGAGGCCAGGCATAGTGGCTCATGCCTATAATCCTAGCACTCTGAAAGGCCAAGGGCAGGAAGAATACTAGAGGTCAGGAGTTCAAGACCAGCCTATGCAACACAAGACCCCAAAATAGAAAAAATGAGCCAAGCATGGAGGCACATGCCTGTAATCCTGGTTACTCAGGAAGCTAAAGGAGAAAGATTGCTTGAGCTTAGGAGTTTGAGGCTGCAGTGAGCTATGATGATACCACTGAATTCTAGTCCTGGTGACAGAGTAAGACTCTGTCCCCCCTTTTCCCTCAAAAAAGAGTCCTAAAAAAGAAATGCAGTTTGATCCAGAATTATATGTTTAGGGATTTATCTAAGGAAATCTGTAGACAAGTGTTTTACTATGGCCATTTCAAAGAGAAATTTATATTATCAATAATTTAGAAACCTAAATATCTAACAAAGTAATGCTAATTAATATTGCAGCCATTAAAAAATACCTTTTAAAAGAATGCCATGAACAGGAAAAGCTAACATCACATTAGATGAAAAGCGCATATATAACTTTGGAGAATTTTGTGTGTTTTTAATATATGATCTATTCCACAAAATTGAATGAAAATTTTTAAAAATAATCTGATAATACAGCCAGGCATTATGGCAGGTGCCTGTAGACCCAGCTACTTGGAAGGCTGAGGCAAGAGAATCACTTAAGCCCAGGAGTTTAAGGTTGCTGTGAGCTATGACGCCATGGCACTCTACCAAGCGTGATACAATGAGACTCTGTCTCCAAAATAAATAAATAAATATAAAATAAAAAACCTGATAACATAAAATAAAATACAGCAAGAAAATAAATTATATCCCAATTTAGAAAAAATGATCACGTATAAAATAAATCCTGGAAGAAAATCCCAATAAATTTTTTACATTACTTGTCTTCTGGTTTTTTATTTCCATGTTTAACAGGTTCTGTACTTAACAATTTTTCTTTAATAAACAAGATTGAGAAGTGAAGACAGGTGGATCGCCTGAGCTCAGGAGTTCGTGATAAACCTGAGCAAAGTGAGACCTGTCTCTATTAAAAATAGAAAAACTAGCTGGATGTTGTAGCAGGTGCCTGTAGTCCCAGCTACTCGAGAGGTTAAGACAAAGAGGACTGTTTGAGCCCAGTAGTTTGAGGTTGCTATGAGCTGACATCACTCAGCTGCCCAAAGGTGACTAATGAGACTCTATCTCAAAAAAAAAATAAAAATAGAGTGGCGCCTATGGCTCAGTGTGTAGGGTGCGGGTCCCATATACTGAGGGTGGCAGGTTTAAAACCCAGCCCCGGCCAAACTGCAACAAAAAGATAGATGGGTGTTGTGGCGGGCTCCTATAGTCCCAGCTACCCAGAAGACTGAGGCAAAAGAATCGCCTAAGCCCAAGAGCTGGAGGTTGCTGTGAGCTGTGTAATGCCACAGCACTCTACTGATGGCAATAAAGTAAGACTCTGTCTCTACAAAAAAAAATTAAAAATAAAAATGAATAAAAGTAAAATAAATAATAAACAAGATTTATTTACTTTTATCATTTATCTACTTTTAAAGAGTAGTACTGGTAAAAACTAAAAAAAAATTAGTATTTTATAACCAGCAGAATCTCATATCAACACTTATTAAAATTAAAACTTTACCTTAGGAAGCCTTCCCCTATTCCTCCAATTTTTCATGGATCACATTCTTCTATTCTCTTTACACAATAACTAGTATGATGTCTTCAGCAGTTAACATTACTTTGTAATTATACAATACATAATTAGCAAAAGGGACTATAAGCTCCAAGATGCTAAGTGCTAAGTCTATGAACTTTCCAACCCAAATAACTTCCCTCAAGAAATGCTTAATGACTTCCTAACATAACGCTCTGAAAGTTGCCAATATCGCCCCCTAGGGGTGAGCGCTCTTATGAAGGCATTTTGATTGTCATCATGATAGACATTATGGTCATTCATTTCCCAGGTGTATTTCAAGGATGCTAGATGGATTGCAAAGGAAAGAAAGATTCCATGCAACAAAGTCATAAAAATACCACACAATTTCCAAATGTCTCTCTGGCCATTTCTGTAGAACTATGGTAAGACTTAACCATCTACTACGGAAAAAATCTGATTTGTTGAAACTTATCCTAATATTGGCTTTTATTCTAGCATCCCCTAAACCTCTATTTTTTTGTTTTCAAATTGCTTCTAATTTTTTTTTTGAGATAAGAGTCTCACTTTGTCACCCTTAGTAGAGTGTCGTGGCATCACAGCTCACAGCAACCTCAAACTCTTAGGCTTAAGCGATTCTCTTGCCTCAGCCTCCCTAGTAGCTGGAACTACAGGCACCCACCACACTTGGCTATTTTCAGAGACAGGGTCTAGCTCTTGCTCAGGCTGGTCTCAAACCTGTGAGCTCAGGTTTGGGCAATGCACCCGTCTCGGCCTCCCAGAGTGCTAGGATTACAAGTGTAAGCCACCATGACTGGCCTTTCTGATTTTTTAAAATCCAAACATTCATTATAAGTAGATAGAAGCATTGGATTATATTTTCTAGTGTAATCATGCCCAAGCATTTACATTCTGAAATATTTATTATAAATTACTTTTATTTTTCCTTTGCATTGTAATTATACATTATATTCATTTATTTGTATTTACGCAGGTTATATTATTTATGAATGTCATTTAAGGACAGTAAAGAAACAGAATATAAATTACTGATTATTTTAAAAAGCATTACATCTGATAGGACTAAGAATCTCAACATTTATTAAACAGTTTCTATCTAATAAGTACTGGGCTACAACTTTCCTATCTAAATTACATATTTTAACAACCATGTGAAGCAATGGCTTAATTCTTTGAGTTAGGGCTCTGAAGTCAAAAATGTTTGAATTCAAATTTTAGGCCAACCATCCATGTGATTATGGGCTAGCATCTTACAATTATGGGCTAATACTCTTATAATTACTATTATATTACGCCAACCATTCATGTGATTATGGGCTAGTATCTTATAATTATGGGCTAATACTCTTACAATTACTATTATATGGATGAGGAAGATGCCACTAGCCATATGGATGGCACTAGATGGCTAGTGCCATCTTCCCTATCGATATAATAGTAATTATAAGAGTATCTATCTAATAAAGTCGTTATAAGGATTACATAAGAGAACCATGGTAAATTCTCAAGAAACATTAGCTGGTTTTACTATTGTTATTATCTTTTCCAAGTTTAAGTAACAGCTAATAAGTGGAAGAGCAACAATTCCTCTCAAGTGATACACCTTAACCACTACACACTCAAGCTACTCAGCAAGGTCTTGCCTCATGTCACTTGGTGATAGTAAGCAGAGCACTTAATGTTCCTGAAATTCAACCTCACAAGCACATACCTAGGAGTAAGCAAGAGATGGAAGAAATGGCCCACTCTTCCTCGTTTAGTGTCAGTTTCCAAGAGCCTCATTATGCTTACGGACAAAGGGATCTATTTTAACAATATATAATTTCTAACTAATACACTGACGTTGGCACCTAATGCTAACCTAAGGTCTGCCTCCTCTACACTTCCACCCTTACTGGAAGAAAGAACTCTCTCCTATACCTATTCTGTAAGCTAGGAAAAATGTGAAGATAATGCCAGCTAATAAAGTAGTTTAGAAAGATGTGGCAGTATGTCAATTCTGGAGCCAACATGCATTTAAGCATTTATTGCATAGCCACTGTGTGTCAGGAACTATGCTGAATGCAATGAATAGAAAATAATAACAAGGTTGTGATGATTAATTTTATATGCCAACTTGACCATGCCCCAGAGTGCCCAGATTAAAATTATTTCTGGATGTAACTGTGAGGCTATTTCTAGGTGAGATCAGCATGCATTGGAATCGGTGGACCAAGTAAAGCAGATCGCCCTCTCCACCCCAGTGTGGTGCACATTATCCAATCCATTGAGGACCTGAATAGAACAAAAAGGCAGAGGAAGAAAAGAATTCTTTCTCTCTGCCTGACTGACTGCGCCGGACACTGCTTGCCTCCAGGTTCTGACACCGTCAGTCTCAGACTGGTACTATGCCGCTGGCTTTCCTGGACTTCCAGCATGCAGATTAACAGAGTGTAGAATTTCCTACCCTCCATAATCAATTGAACCAAACCATTTCCTATTGGTTTTACTTCTCTGGAGAATCACAACTAAAACAAAGGTCTAGTAAAAAGATCATGGCATCTAGCAAGAGCAGACACTGATGAATTCAGGAAGGAAAAAAGACATAGTCCAGAGAACTCTAGACAGAGAAAGAAAAAGAAAGAAAACAGGGGAAAGTCATAGGTTCTACTCCACACAAATACAAAAAGTGTATGTCTGTGGCTTTTTGCTTTGGGGTGATTTTTTGAGATTTTGGGGGGATTTTCCCAGGCTAGAGGATAGTGGTGTCATCATAGCTCACTGCAACCTCAAACTCCTGGGCTAAAGTGATCGACCACCCTCAGTCTCCCCAGTAGATGGGACTACATATGCATACCACCAACCCTGGCTAATTTTTCTATTTTTTGTAGAGATAGGGTCTTACTCTTGCTCAGGCTGGTCTCAAACTCCTGATTTGAAGTGATCCTCCCAACTCAGCCTCCCAAACAGCTAGGAATTTATAGGTATGAGCCACCAGACTTAGCCTTCTCCACAAAGTTTTAAGGGAAAATTGCAATAATGATCATTTTTCTTTGTACAAACAAAAGTGCCTTTGTATATATACGTAGCAAGACAATAACTCTTCTTAGCAAACTGAAAAAGAGTTTAGACATTTAAAATCCTGTTATTATTTAAACACATTTAAATCATGTCCCAGAAAGCTTATATTAGCACTGATCACATGCTGAATCATGAGTAAGTTTTTTTAATGAATTGAAAAATACTGCTAAAGCATCCCAACAGAGAAATGTTTAATGGGCATATCAGGTCATTGTTTTTAAGCTGGTAATAATCTAGGTCTAACTTGAACAGATTTATAAGTTTATAGGACGACAGAATGGTCAAAGGAAGACTCACTCAGCAGCAAGATCAAACTAGGCTCTAAGCCCTTAGGCACTTTGCTCCTTACAAGGCAAAGAACATGTCTTTACATCCTCAGCATCTACCCTAATAACCCAGCAAAAAGAAAGCACAGGATAAATGTCTACTGATCTCAACTCCTAACTTATATTTTCCTTTTCTGCTTTGCCACAGGTAAGAATGCACAGAATTCAGACAGATCCTGGGAGAATTTTCTATATGTTCAAGTATATTAAAAAGGTCAAGAAGGCTATTTCTTTATAATCGCAAGAGTTTTAGGGGAAGACTTTCAAAGAATAAAAAAAAGCAGAACCATAAAGATAAATACGATATAAAAATTCACAACTTCTTTAGGTCAAAAAATATAAACAAACTGGCTGGGTGCAGTGGCTCACACGTACAATCCTAGCACTCTGGGAGGCTGAGGTTGGTGGATCACCTGAGCTCAGGAGTTCAAGATCAGTCCGAGCAAGAGCCAGAACTCGTCTCTACTAAAAACAGAAAAACTAGCCAGCCACTGTGGCAGGCACCTGTAGTCTCAGTTACCTGAAAAGCTGACATAAGAGGATCCCTTGAGCCTAGGAGTTTAAAGTTGCTGTGAGCTATGATGCCACAGGACTCTCCCAGGGCAAGAGAGTGAGACTGTCTCAAAAAAAAGAAAGAAAGAAAGAAAGAAAACAATATATGTAACAAACTGAAAATAAAACTAGTATACACAATTATTATTTGTCACTTAAGTAAAAAAGAGAAACAAAAAAATAAATAAATATAACTGGGTATAGGTGAAAGTTACTAAATGCAGAATACAAATGTCCACATACAGTAACTAAGAAAATGCCATGAAGGCTATGTTGAACAGTTTGATGAGAATATTTCAGATCGTTTATGAAACAGCACATTGTACGCCTTGATTGCACTAATGTACACAGCTATGATTGAACAATAAAAAATAAATAAATAAATACATAAAAATAATAAAATAAAACTGAGACTATTTTCTATTCTAGGGCAGTACCCATGGCTCAGAGAGTAGGGCACCGGCCCAATATACCAAGGGTGGTGGGTTCAAACCCAGCCCCGACCAAACTGCAACAAAAAAATAACCACACCTTGTGGCGGGCGCCTGTAATCCCAGCTACTCAGGAGGATGAGGCAAGAGAATCACCTAAGCCCAAGAGCTGGAGGTTGCTGTGAGCTGTGACACTACAGCACTCTACAGAGGGCGACAAAGTAAAACTCTGTATATATACACACATACTGAAATGAAAAACTCTAGATGGGAAGAATGCAGATGAAAGAAGAAAGGGTTAATGAACTTGAAAATAGGTAAATAAAAAGTATTTAATGTGAGGAACAGACAGAAAAAAGAAACTGAGAAGAAAAAAATGAAAGGAACCTTAGAGACCTTGGGACAGTATCAAAAAGTCTAACATACATCACTGGAGTCCCAGATTAGAAGAGAGGTGGGGAGAAAAAAATGTTTTAAGAAATATTGACAAAATATTTCCCCAACTTAATGACTAACATAAATGTATACACTACAAGCTCAGCCAACCCCAAACAAGATAAATTAAAACTATGCCAAAGAATTTCATAGTCAAACGCAGACAGACAAAAATGGCACATTACATACAGGGGAAAAACAGTTCGAATTTTCACCGACTTCTCATCTCATCTGGGGTAAAGCCAGCTTCCCTGTTTGCAAGGAGCCCTGTGGAAAGGCACTCGAAGTAAAGAAGTGATGTCTTCAGCCAAAAAGCAGCAGAGATCGGAAGCCAGCCAAAAGCCACCTAAGCAAACTTGGCAGACGGTGACTATTGTGAAAATGCCCCAGAGAAACCCTCCTATCATACTGCAGAATCAAATGTCAAGTCCTTTGCAACCATAAACTTGTCTGGTTGGACAATAGCATGGTCACCTACCTTTCTTACTTTACTTAAATTCTCCACTTCTTTTAATAAAAATAAACATAAAGATTTATAATTTTCAAAGAGGTTTCATATGCAAGCTCTCATTCTGATTTTGATTCTCATTACAGTATCATAACAATGGGAGGAAATGGGCCTTCACTTTTCAGATGGAATGCTGATGCAGAGAAAATTATTACCAGAGATCAGACAGAAACTTGCCCGGGGTCATAGGGTTATCAGAAATATTATTAATTCTTATATGCTTTCATTTGCAATTTCTATACCCTGTCCTCCCCTCAAAATCCAAAATGGTGGGTACATTTAGAACAAAATCATAAGTGAAAAAAATTCTACTTCCCTTCTTTGTCTCATCTTAAATCCTGAATTAGAGGCCATACGTCGTGAGAAACATTCTGAGGCCAGATTATAATTTAATCATAGAAAATAAACAAAAAGGAAAAATGGAATATAACACACTTCACTTCCTTTCTTTTACTTCCTTACACAACAGAAGCACAGAGCATCTGAAAAACAAAGATATTCACACTCTCAGTTTGAGGTTCCACCTTCTATTCCATCTCTAACCTTGACGACTTACCTGAGGCTCCAAGTCAGTCAAGTTCTTTGGCCTGAAGAGATGAAGCAGCAACAAATAAGAATGGAAGGGAAAGAGACAGACTAGAAGGAGAAGAAAAGGAAAAAAGATGCCAACATTTTAAATAAGAGACTCTGCTGCAACCTGTACCTCCTTTCCTTTCAGAGACAAATATACTTACATTTTAACAGAACTTTAATATTCTTTCAAAGCATTTTCACATTTATTATTATTACAAATCTGTCCTCTTACTTCCAGGCAAGAAGCATAGAAGGTACAGAAAGAATAAGGTGTTTTCTGACAAAAAAGAATTGGTTGGCTGAACCCAACTTCCTTACAGGGTTCAAGGTGTTTTAAGCTTATTAACTTCAAGAGTGCAAAATTATAAAATATGAAGAATATAAAATTTTTCAAATTAGGTTTGGTTTCCTCACCTGAAACTGGCATGCACATTTCAAACCATCTCCATCTTCCTTACAGACACCTCCATATTTACATGATGATTCATCACAAACTCTTACATCCGACTCCCTCACATTTAATTCTGCAAGAGAAAAAAATCGTTTCACATATATACTTGGCTTTTTGGATCCAAATGTACATACGTAAATAAAAAAAATCCTTAAAATGTGTTCGGCACCCCATTCACAAGTAGAATAAAAAGACATAATACACAAAAAGAAGTTCCATAAGATACAAACGTTCAGTATCCCCCAAGGAGAATCCTATGTAATAATATACCTAAATGTACCCAAACCAAAGTAAAAATCAAAAGTTCAGGATTTAGCATAATTTCCAAAAGTAAATCTATAGAATTTTGGTTTTGCCAACCCAGACATTAAGGTAATAATCTTACTATTTCTCATTTAACATTTTATGTTATTTTTCTAGTGAATAAACTGCTTTTAAGGATAACAAGAGTAACTGAAAATAATCTTATCTCTTTCAGTACACAAAATAAATTTCAGGTAATCATTATTCACTCTAGACAAACTATTTTAATAAAAGAATAGTGAGCTTGAATTTTATACAGTAGTTACCACGTATATGTGCAGCATTTATGTACACAGAATTAAAGAGATTCAAATTCTTACTCGACTTAAACTCCTAACAGACTGATTTAATCTGACTCTACACAGCAAGCAGAGTCAATCAGCAAGATAGAATTCTGTGGACATTTTGTTCCCGTTCCAACACTATTCAGTCTTGCTCTGGAAACATCAAATTAAAGTTTCTTGGAAACCAAATAAATTGATTCAAGCTTAGTGTGAAGTAAAGTTGCCAATCACATGGAATTGAGTGAAAATCACTGCAATGTAATTTTCCTACCCTTCGCATTGGGAATGAGAGCTTTGACAACTCCCTGTGCTAATGTTAAAAATAAACAAATGACTGTTTTTCACCCCAGCGTCATGATGAACATATAGGTCTGGGAGCAGAGAGGCCTAGGTTAACTTCTGATTCTGCCACTCAAAAACTGAAAGACTCTGGGAAGACAGCAAGTTCTTCTGTATCTCTAAATGATGTCCCGCCAAACAGATCTCAGGGAGCAATTCTCCAGCAATCCTCCAATCCTGACTGTTTTCTATTTCTGGATTTCAAAGCAAGACTCAGTAGACCAAGGCAAAGAGATTCCACGTCCACTGATAACTGTCCCAGTGACATTTCATAGCCTCTCTCTGCCTCCACTGCTCTGCAAAGGTTGTCTTAGGTCTCCCAGGAGACTGAGCCTCTGAGGAGCTGGCGATCTACTTCCTGAATACCCAAGGAGTCGGCGGTCAACAGCACTTATCTGAGTGACTACTGTGAACCAAGCACCACACTAGGGTCTTGTCTAGTGGATTGCCAAAAAAAAGGTTTTCTTCTTAAATGATCTCAGGTTCACAGAACTGGATTACTCTGAAGTTCAAGCATTAAAAAAAAAAAAAAAATCAGACATGAATGGAAACTTAAGAGGAAACTAACACAGAAGTTTTGTAATTCTCACTGCTTCACACACTAATCCAGGTACAGAAGTTCGTCCTTGGTTGTCTTTACCTCCCAGTAAAAACTGCAAAATCCCTCACTTTGCTTTCCCTCCATCACCTGCTTTAGCACTTGGGGTTAGATCCTAGTTTGGGGGGTTTCTCTGTTTATCTGGACTCCTGCTGGGAACTTCCACAGGGTCAGGCTCAAGTTACTGTCAAATGCACGTCTTTAGACTCAAGGAAGATAACTAAACATTACTAAAGAACCACACTGGGAAAGAGGGTAGGAATGTATAAAATCTCTGCTCATCTACACACTTAACCAAGTTTGAGGGTCATAGAAATAAGACTTGCATGGATTGAAAATAAAAACATAGGGCATTTCTCTTTTTAATTTCTTTGTAGGCTTAAAGTTCACAGTGGGTTCTATTACAATCTATGAAACAATCAGACATAAAAAACAAAAATAAGCAACACTTTCCTTTTGTCTGTAGGTCAAAATCATGCTCTGAGTTACAACTTCCTACCTTGGCTTGAGATTCTTTTGAGTTGTAATGTTTTTACCTGTCACATTTTATAGGTGTAGTGGATTATAAACTAAAACCCCTAAGCTATCTCTCCCCACACCAAGATTCACACGTTTGGTGACCTCAACACATCTGTCTGCATGAGGGACTAGAAATGTTTTAGGAAAATAATCTTCTAGGCAGAAAAGCTTGGCTCAACAAACAATGCTTTGGACAAGAGTAATGATGGTGCCTATCACGGGGATGGCCCCAAGAGCCCAACAGAAACAGAGAGGCCACAGTAAGAACTAAATAATGGCTTTCCCTAATAACTCTGAAGTGAAAGAATATGAAGAGCTCTGCTTTGACGCTAATGTGACAAGAGAATATATACAAGCAGAGAACAGGGCATGAGGCATCTCAATAGCACCTGCATTATCAGCAGCACACCTGGCAGGACAGCACAAGGCGGAGGAGATTAAGTAGCGTCAGGGAAGGAGTATACCTCTGATACCGGCAGGAGGTACCAACATGTGACTCTGCAGGGGTAGCAAACATGGTAGGAAGAAGACAGGTACCATATGGCAGTGGCTAGAATGCATTAGTTAACCTATACGACACCTGCTCTCAAGAATAAACTTGAGAGGGGGACATTTATGACAGAGTTAGAGGTCCTACACTGATAAAGGTAAAAGCCATAAAATGCTGATCGCTCATATTTTATGCCCATTTTACTACCAAATTGATGCTATTTTCATGTGTATTTATGTGTTAAATATGTTCATTTAGTTGTTCATAAGCATCTCCTATGTATCTAATACTATACCAAGAATGTGGGACACAGAAAAATACATAACAGGGAGCATATGATCTTGCTAACATGTGGAATAATTTGTGATAAATTCAACATAGTCTGTGAACATATAGTCTATGATTACTCTAAGAGTTTCAAGAAGTAGTAGGTAAAAATGGATTTGAAGCATAGGGTGTTGTGTCAGAAAAGGTAAGACTTGCACTAACCTTGAAAAGTCAACAAGGCTTTTCCTGATAATAAAACTAATATAGAGAGGGGATTAAAGATGGCAGCTGAGTAACAGCTTCCCTGCAACTGAGCACAGCGAATCTGGGGAGACAAGACTCCAGACATCTCTGGCCGGTGGGATCTGCCTATCATCATCCCTTTGAGGATACAGGGAGCCAGCAAGGGACTTCTAGACCCCAGGAGGAGGACAAAAACAGTGGAAAACTGGCAAGTGGCTGCGTGTGTTCGGTCGACCTAATCACGCCCGCAACCGTGAGTACAAGCAGCAGTGAGACTGCAAACTGGAAAGGCCTTACCTGTGAACTTTTTTGGTGTTCTTGGACTTGGCGCTCAGTTGAGCTGCCTGGGGGAGAGCTTGAGCAGGAGTGTGGAGAACTTTGGGCATTGTCTGGGGCCCCAAAGGGAGCCACCGAGCTGGGCTCAGTGAAAGCCATTGTGTAAAAAAACTGCTCCGGCAAGCTCTGCCCTTAGGGTCCCAGAGCAAGGAACGGCCGGACAAAGTAACCTAGTGACTGAGCAGCTTAGAGGCGGGGACAGAACTGCCTCACAGCCCTAATCCTTAGGAGCAGAGTGAGACAGTTTTGGCACACTGGAGCCTTGGGCTGTTGCCTTGGGTAGAGTGCCCTGACATCACAGCTCAAAGCAACCTCAAACTCCTGGGCTTGGTGCCGCCCAGAACTCCATAAGAGGTGTGCAGCGACCCCCGACCAGTGATCTGCACCCACCAGGGCTCCACATTCCCAGACCAGGAACAGTGGGAGCCAAGCAACCCTGCGTCCCTCCTCCTGTGTCCTCCCAGCCTCCACACTAGCTCATCCACCTGACCAGGGACTCTGGTAGCTGCGTGACCTCTAGAGCCCTCCATGCCTCTGCACAGAGCCCTTCTCCTGGCCCGAGACTGCTAGAGCCTTGGGTTCTCTGTGCCATAGTCACTGGGTGCCAGGCACAGAGAACCGTGCGCACCACCTCGAGCCCTGTTGCTGAATCCGGGTGTGTCACACACTGGAGCTGCTTCTACAACCAGAACTCCCTAACTAGAGTGGCCCCAGAGGAACTACACAGGGTCACTCCCTACAAAGATCCAGCAACAATTGAGTGATCCCGCTGGGGTCTAATCTTGGAGAGACACCTCCCCAACTCTGAGGACGGCCAGAGGCAACGGTGAAAAGCAATCATAAGGCAAAATCAACAGAAAAACTCTTGCAATATGAATAATCAGAGTAGATCAACTCCCCCAAGGATCTATGGGGTAGAAATAGCACAAGACCCCATGCACAAACAAATAGCTGAGATGTCAGAAATTGAATTCAGGATCTGGA
>CAUYPK010010884.1:0-28326 GCA_963574355.1 Loris lydekkerianus
TAGAGGGAGGGGGATTGATGGGATTACACCTGCGGTGCATCTTACAAGGGTATTGTAAAACTTGGTAAATGTGGAATGTAAATGTCTTAGCAAAATAACTAAGAAAATGCCAGGAAGGCTATGTTAACTAGTGTGATGAAAATGTGTCAAATGGTCTATGAACCAAGTTTATGGTGCTCCATGATCATATTAATGTACACAGCTATGATTTAATTTAAAAAAAAAGTAAGAATAAAGAGCAAAATCATTATTTGAGACTGACATCAAAATTTCTCCTCAGCATAAATGTTACAAAGCACAGCACATACATGTCATTTCTAAGCCTGGAGCATATAACTTAAAGATAAACTACAAGGACACCAGGCTGTCTGTTCTGTTTGCCCACATTCCTAAAAGTTTAAATGAAACTTTTTTTGTAACTTGAAGTTAGGGAATGAAGAGTAACAATTCAGCTCCAGACAGGTGCTCAATCTCCAGCTACAACTTGGCGGGGACCTCAGGGAATCATTTCTCAAGGGCTTTTCAGCAAGCAGGGAGGAATTAACCCCCACATCTCTCTTATGGCTGAGAATGGAATTTTCCCATCTTAGGTTCTTGTACCTCAAGGAGCACATATGAGACAAAGCCACCTTTCTGGGGTGCTGAAAACTGTGCCCCTTCAATCTTTGATGCATTAGCACTGTACTGAAATTGAGACTCTTTTTCAAAAAAAAAAAAAAAAAAGAAAAGAAAAAAGGAAAAGAAAAGAAAAGAAAGAAAAGAAAAAAAAGAAATATATATATATATATATATATATATATATATATATATACATACATACAAAGTAGAGCTAAGTGCTCCAAATATCTCTAAAATATTTCTTATTGAATACTGATGTTTAAAAATTATTTGGTAAATTAAATTCACCAATCTTGTTTAAAAATGAATCAGACTGACGTTCATGTACAAAATAAGACAGTGAAATATATATGTTGTAAATTTGAATGAGGAGTAGACAAATGCATCTAATGATCTAATGTGATTGTATGCTACTTTCCATCCTTGTCTGTACACATATATCGTATATACTCGAGTATAAGCTGACCCGAGTATAAGCTGACGCCCTTAATTTTACCCTAAAAACTGGGAAAACTATGTGACTCAAGTATAAGCCGAGGTAGAAAATGCAGCAGCCAATGGTAAATTTCAAAAATAAAAATATATACCCAAAACAAGTCCAATAATTGAGGAATCAGTAGCTTAAATGCTTTTCAATATTTATTGCTAAAAAAAAACAAAAAAAAACCTGTAAACTAGCAACAACAACTGTAAAACTTTAAATAAAATGCAGAAAACCGTAGCTTAACAGGTAATCAAGCTAAATCACAAAGGTTGAAATCCTTCAAAACCATAGCTTAACAGGTAATCAAGCTAAATCACAAAGGTTGAAATTCTTCAAAACTGGATTCCTCCTCCTCATCATCTGTATGTCCAAACAGAACTTCATCTGTATCTGATGTGAGGGTATCAGCAGAGACATTTTCATCATCACTGAGTTCAGAGATGTTATCATTACTGCTGTTGGTCTCATACAAAGTGCAGTCTTCACTGCCATCCATTGCATTATTAATGCTGCATTTCTTGAAGGCATGTTGCACAATTTCCTCTGAAATCTCTTCCCATGCATCACAAACTCACTTTGCTATCAGTTCTATGTCAGGCTTCTTTAGATTTTGAACTTTTGTCAGTTGGGCTTGACAAGATGACATTCATTCATGGCACATCTTTTACACACGGTCTTAAAAGGGTTTATTTAGACACACATTAGGGTCTGCAATACAGATGTAAGCCCACCATGAAAAATGGCCAAAGTAACCTGAGATGACTTTGGCAGTTTTTTTATGTCATCAGATTTGTGAGCTCTGAACATATCCCAAAAGAGCAACGATGGTTTTTTCTTCAAGGCTGCTCCTGGTCACGCGTTCTAAATTTCGTCCAGCCATTTTTTTGTTCCATCCTCATCCAACCAGCCTTTTTCATGTACACACACTGTAATTCCTGGTGGGAATTTGAACTTTTTAGGCAAAGTCTTCTTTTTAAAAATAATGACAGGTCTCAGCTTAGTTCCATAAGCTAAACATGTAAATGGTTAAAAATCCTGAATCCTTATACTCCAAAACCCATGATGTGAAGGATACGGGATTTTTAAACATTTATTTACAAGACTTTACTGCCTTAAATGGGGTTTTCACCTAATTAAATGTGCCATTAAATATTGTGGGTTAAATAGTTCAGTGGAATACAGTTCAGTTCAGCCGCCCACCTCTTCAGTTCAGCCGCGACTTGTGGACTGAGCTGAAGCCCCGCCCCCTCAAGCAGACAATAGAAGACGACTGGAGACAATGTGCATTTGATTAGGTGCGCGTGCACCGAATCAAATAACCTGTATGACCCGAGTATAAGCCGAGTTCGGGTTTTTCGGCACAAAAACTCGGCTTATACTGGAGTATATACGGTACCTTTGTCACTTTTAAAACCCTGCATTAATTGATCATTACTTCTTCAGTGTCCTGAATGCCATAATATCGCATCTACCTCCTTCACCCTCATTCTCTATACAACTGAATAACTTGTTGCTTTCTCCAAGGGCATATTGCTCTTTCCCACCTCCAGGCATTCAAGTTTTCTGCACATGCTTCTTGAAATAGTCCTTTTACATTTGTTTACTTAAAATACTGTGTCTAACTCAGTAATTGGCTTAAAAATAATACCTGCAAGATAGAATTATTTAAATTCCCAACTTTCTTTATCACTCTCAAGGCAAGCTAATTTTCCCTCTTTTGATGAACAAACCAAAATCTAATGCAACTATTTATTATGTTACCAGTTTCAAGATCACAGGACCTGAGAAGTGAATACTACATAGCAATAATTATAAAATGATTATATAACATAAATAAAATATGTCTCTAGAAAATGATCCCTTAAAATATTCAATACATGAATTAACTGACACATAGATTTACATTTTGTCTCTGTGAGTCCATTAAATAATAGACTTTAATTTTTAAATGTGAGACAGTAGACTTTAGAAAATTCTAAGTTTTCCAGAAATATGTGGTTTTATATTTATTTTTTAAATTTGAATATCTTGAAATCATATCCATTGCATGAAATTCTGTTGAAAAACCACCAGGCACTGATTTGTTGCATTAAAAATAAAGGCTTTTAAGGAATAGAAGAACAAATATAGCTATGATGATCATATTTTGTTTCCAAATACTATAATATATTTTATAAAGTCTTTTATTTAAAGTGTTCTGTTTTTGTTTAACTAAATATTAAATACAAAGAATATTTATAGTTATTATAACAATAAGGTATAAACATAGCCATTCAATTAATACAGATGAATCCACTCAAACTGAAAAACTGAGATGTAAAACTGTGTAACTCATACATTCCACTCTCTGTGAATTAATAAAGTAATTTTGCTAAATGTGATGATAAATTTTAAATTTCTATAAAAATACTGCATATAAATATAAAACCTCAAGAATGTATTGTTGAATTTTATATGTCTTTGAGTATTAATTTTGAATTATATACATAAAATGAATAGGTCACTTTTTTCCCCATTCTCTTGTAGTGAGACAGTTCATTCAATTGATTCTATTTCTTTCTTTCTTTTTTTTTTTTTTTTGCTATAATAAATATTATTGTTGTGAACTTTGTTCAACTACATGTAGATTCCTTTGTGTACTAGGTTGCTTCTTAAGCAAATATCTAGATTTGCAAAATAATTATAAATTATTTTTAACAGGTTTGTAAAATTCATATTTTCTCCAGGAACGTATGAGATTTTAATTACTCCAATCTTTACAAACCTCTGAGTTATCAGAACTTATCAGAAACATGTCACTCTTTTGCATGTCAGTAGCATGCAACTTATTAATTTTTAATTTCTATTTTCCACATTGTTGATGTTTTTAGTATAGTTTCCCAGTAAATGTTGGGTACTCAGATTCCTTCTTTGTTAAAATGACTGCCTAATAGTTTTGTACATTTATTTTTTTATTTTATCATGACACTATTAAATAGTAGGGATTCTTCATATATTTTTATATTAAAGACTTTAATCTATAATTAAAGACTATCACAACACTATTAAATAGTAGGGATTCTTCATATATTTTTATATTAAAGACTTTAGCACTGTAAAATATATTTTTTCTAATTGTTAGGCTATCTTTTAATTTCCTACATAGTGATTAATTCTGAGTGAAACGTTTCACTCTTTTACTTAGAAGCTTATGAATTTTGCTTTCCTGGTTTCCTTTCTCATACTAATAAAAAATATATAATACTTTTTAATGTATTTTTAATAAAATATATAACCTTTAATTTTTAAAAATTTTGCTTTGCTTATAGAAGTTCTCTTCACACTTACATATAGTAAATTTGCATTAAATGAAACATGGAAAAAATTATATTTGTATATGTATAAAAATTTTTCCTAGGATTATTCAGTAAATATCCCTTTTCAAACCCCGTTACTGTTGTAAATGATTAGTGATAGTTTTAAAAGTTTGAGAAAATTGCAGCATTTTGGCTACATCTGCAGAGGAAAAATGAAATGGAAGATTAAGAAATGATCCTCTAAATTTATTGATTGACAATTAATGTATTTTTTTAGCTAAAAAAAACAAAACCCTGACCATTAGATATTTTATTTGTACCTGATATGCGTTTAATTTGCCACATTGATCCATTTAATTGAGCCATGTGATTAACTTTTATTTTAACTACTTTTTAACTTATAGTGTAGAATATCATGTTTTAAAGAAAATTAATTAAATTACATATGTATAGGTCATTATTCACTATGATATTTGCACATTAGTTGGGAGTACTTGAGTATAATTTTCTACTCAAATAATTTGTAAGTGGAGGATTAATCACACTTTACCTTGCCTGAATTTTAATAATTTTGTTAGTGTCATATATTAGCTAAAAATATTATGTCATTCCTGTTCTATTTTAAATGATCTATATTAGACTAAAAATAGCAATATTTTGCTGTTTATTTTATGAAATAATATCAGTCTGCAGTAAACTAGATGGTATTTTAACCATTTGGAGATATTCACTTATATTTTTGTACACAACTTCTTTCAATGTAAATTTTTGTCACGTATAAACATCTATTGTTTACATCAAGAGAAAATAGTTTCAACTAAAAAACTCATATGATTGAGAACCACTTTTATCCTAAGGCATCATTCTAAACTTCTTGAACTGAGAAAGAAATGAATTTTTAATAGTCCTCTCTTTTATTATTTCTATAGAGTACTGATCTTAAAGTTTTGAATTTATGTTTTGCCAAAAGTGAAATCTATAGATATGCTTTTTTCCAAAAAGCATGTCATATTTATGATTGAAAATCACTTCTATTTGATATTTTTCTAGGGTTTCTTTTAGATTAAAGGAAAGAAGTGTTTGGTTTTTTTTTAATTTGATAACAAGTGTTCATAAATCAATACAAAAAATACTATGGTTTTATTTTTTACATTTAAGACATATTTGCTAGCAAATTTTAAATGAACAGTGAACTCACCAACACTGGCAATAACATTTCTTAATCTTTAGTTGATTTCCTCTCCTAAATCCACCCTCATAGCTCATCACATATTGTGATGATCTTAAACACATCAAGAGTGAATTCAAAAAGACATAAAATACTTTCTAATAAATGTTCTTTGTATCAATATATCCACATATATGTTTTCTGTGACAGTTCTTTCAAAACTATTAACTTATTTAATAGGAAGGGACTATTATATTACAGTACAAATTTGCATTTAAGAAAGGAAGAAAAATTAAAAACATAAAAAGCGCAATTTGATCTTTTAATTAAAAAATAATTTAACTATTTTTCAAAATAGGTGATGCTATAAAAAAGCCCCAAAAAATGTACAAGAAAAGGGAAAAAAAAATCTGTGAATGGAATCCGCCTCTTTCTGATTTTAGTACATTTCTCCTGGTCTGCAGTGGTGAAGCTGAACTGATTTAGTTGGAGCCTCATTTCCTCCTCCACATGGCGGGGTCCACAGGCAAAGTGGCCCGTGAAGAAGGACGTAGAACCCTTTTCCACTGAACTTAAGACAAGCAGACATTTACCTCTTCTGTATTCCTGCCGCACTCCCATTAAAACAAACCTTGCCTTTGTTTATTAAAATAGCTTTCTCTACCTATAGGAGAAAAGAAAGGAAAATTATCGTTTTACATATATATATATATATATATATAGAGAGAGAGAGAGAGAGAGAGAGGTTTAATTATTCAGTGCTGAGTAATGTGCATCTTTTTCATTTGAATCTTCACCACTTTATTCCCTTTTAAAATTGTCCTTCAACTTTTAGATTATGCTTCCACTATCTTCTTATTTCATTGCTTGTTTTTTAATGTTTATGTCTTTGACTTTTATTTTTTTTTTACACAGAGTCCCACCCTATGCTCGGAGCAGAGTGCAATGGTGTCATAGCTCACTGCAACCTCAGACTGGGCTGTGGGCATCCCGCTGCCTCATTCTCTGGAAGCCCCTGGGATTACAGGTGCTTGCTGTGGCACCCAGCCAGGTTTTTCATTTTTTTAGAAGTCGGGGTTTCACACTCACTCAGGCAAGTCTTGAACTCCTGAGCTCAAGAAATTCTCCCTCCTCAACCTCCCACAGTGCCGGGATTACAGGTGTGAGCCACTGTGCCCAGCTCCACTATCTTCTTAAAACCATCAGTCTATATTTTCAACCATACTTTGCTAATCTTTCATATTGCCTCGTTTGTTTCCTACTGTATTTGCCAAATCCTACATTTTTTTTTTTACCTAAGAATAAACTTTCATTAAGGTGAATTTCTCTAGACTCAGACTTTCACCTTACCACCAATGATATCTAGCAGGCTTCTTTCAACTACAAATTTGTATCTTGCTAAACACAATGTACATTTCCTTTATTTAAGAAACTGTTTTTACTTGTGCTGTTTTGTTGGCTTCCCTGTGAACATGCTGAATTTGTCACTGGCCAAGAAACATGAACAGAACCTCCTTGGAGGAAGAAAGACGAATGGCTAACAAACATATGAAAAAATGTTCATCATCCCTCATCATCACAGAAATGCAAATCAAAACCACTCTGAGATATCACCTAACCCCAGTTAGATTGGCCCACATCACAAAATCCCACAATTGCAGATCTGGCTTGGATGTGGAGAGAGAGAAACACTTTTATACTGTTGATGGGACTGCAAACTAATACAGTCTCTTTGGAGAGAAGTGTGGAGAATTCTCAAAGAATTCAAATTAGAGCTCTCATTTGAGCATGCAATCCTAATACTAGATGTCTACCAAGAAGAAAAGAAAATCATTTTGTCATGAGGACATTTACACTAGATTGTTTATAGCAGCTGAATTAATAATCACCAAGACATAAAAACAATCTAAATGTCCATCAACTCAGGAATGGATTAACAAGCTGGTATATGCATACCACGAAAAGAAGGTGACTTTACATCTATTGTATTACCCTGGATGAAGTTGGAACACATTCTACTCACTAAAGTATCACAAGAATGGAAAAGCAAATATACAATGTACTCAATACTAATATGAAGCCAAAAGACAAATTTATGACCACACAGGTCACAGTGATTCTCAACCTGTGGGTCACAACCCACAGGAACTGTATTAAAGAGCCATGGCATTAAGAAGGTTGAGAACCACTGAATGAGAGAAAAAATTCAATACAAGTTGAGGGGACCAAGGAAGGGGAGAGAAGGGAAGAGGTTTTGGGGTGCTTCAATGAATGGGCACAATGTGGAGGGCGTATGGCACACCTCTTGGGTACAAGAGGGACCCTACCTAACAAATTCAAATATTGTGATTTGGTTGTTTGTACCCTCACATTAACCTGAAATTTAAAAAAACAACAAAACAAAACATCGACAGCAAAATAAACTAGGTCCAAAGCATTCACTGACCTTGAAACAAATAGTGAGGAGTTAGATTGCTCTTCTCAAACCTAGCGAGTTGGATTTCCAAGGGACTATTTATTTATTTTTTTAATGATTAAAATTTGTTCCTTAGAAGGGAATAAATCAGTGAGACAACTGAGAAATCTAAAGCTAATGACAGATACTGTAATTATCCTCCCCGAGTTTCTAGAGGCAAAACATAAATAAATGGTTCTATTGATATTATGCTGAACCCTCAGCAGATAAGCCAGAGTAGGACCCTCAGTGGGCCCCGGTGTCATCCTGAGCAAGAAACCAAAGGTTTCTTTGTACTTGGAGAAGGCAGGAAACCTCTTCTCAGTCTCACTTGACCTAATCTCATTTTGACACTGTCCTAATGTATCTTTGCCAAACAATTGTCTAGACCACAACACCAAGACATCTTTGATTAATTTGATTAATTCAAATTCACTGACTTACCAAAATATTAATAATATCTTGCCCTACAAACATGTCTTCTTTTTTTTTTTTTTCATACATAACTTTTGTCACTCGTTACATTTATTTCTGACTATATTCTCACAACTTCTTTTAAACTTTCTTGGTAACACGACTGTGGCACAAACCATCTGTACTGAGTTGAATTGTGTCTCGCCCAAAGTATATTTCAAGCCGTAATGTCCAGTGCTGGTGCATATAAACTTATTTGCATAGAAGATTCTTGAAGATGCAATTAGTTAAAATAAAATGAGGTCATTGGACACTAATACAATGTCTTATACCCTTGTAGGAAAAGAAAAAGAGACATACTCAGATACAATGATGAGAAGGCTGCATCATGACAGGTGCAAACTGGAGTTATGCAACTGCAAATTAAGGCACTCCAAGGACTGATGGCCAAACTTTGGAGGCCAGGGGAGAGGTGTGGGACAGATTCTCCCCGTGGGTCCCCAGTTTCCCTTCTAGTTGCCCACCACTTTGTTATTGAAAAATAAACTAACCATGTTAGAACACTAACATGGTTCTTCAGCTAACCATGGGGTTACATCCTAACAAACCATTATAAGATGAAAATATTATGTCAAGAATTTATCTAATACATCTAACTCACAGAATATCAAAATTAAGCCTAGCTCACCTTAAACATACTCAAAACACATTCATTAGCTGACACTTGGAAAAGTAAATAACACAGAACCTATTATAAAGTGTTAAATACATCATGTAATTTATTGAATATTTTACTGAAAGTTAAAAAAACAGAATACTTATGTGAGTACTTGAACTAATCATTAAATCAAACCATTGTAAATACAGTGTGGTCTATTCTTGAAAATACCTACAGTACTTAACATCTCCAATATCATTCCTGCCAATCTCTCTTGAATGTTTTCAATGATTCTTTGCAGGGTTTATCATGCCAGTAAGTTTTGTTCTCAGTGAAGTCTGTGCCTTTTATATTTATATTTTAAATCCAATGGCTAATTCACTATACCCAACTTAATATACCTATTGAAAGTGTTTGTGAAACCTTTTTACTTTACTTACCCTGAAAATAGTCTCTTTGCTTAGTATTCAAGCCTTTAATTTTGGGCAGAAGAATGTTCTTTTTTTGGTCTTTTTTTTTTTTTTTTTTTGAGTCCCAATCTTACCACTGATATTTTAATATTAGGTTCAATCCCCCACAATTTCCAGAATGTCTTTCTATTTACTCCTTGCTGTTCTGATCTATTCTAAAGACTTATGATGACGTTGACGCATTGACTACTTTTTTTCACACCAGCTTTTTTTTTTTTTTTTATTGTTGGGGATTCATTGAGCGTACAAGAAATCAGGTTACACTGTGCATTTGTTAGGTAAAGTTTTTCTTATAATTGTGCCTACTTCCCTACCCTTCTCTCTCGTTTTTAATGTTCAACTGCGTATAAAATATCACTGTATTACATCCCAAATTTTTATCAAAAACTGCACTCTTGACGTTTATCCTACACCTAATCAACTCACAGTCTTGCCCGTCTCCTTTGATGGCACTTCCATCATTCCTGTTGCTTAAAGGAATGAATCTGGACGCTTCCTTGATTACTGACTTTTTCTCATCACACAAATAGCTTTACTCAAAAATCTTGTTGGTTGTTCCTATAAAAACATACAAAGACCATACCTAAAAAATATTCTGACAATAAAAAATAAACCTGAATTCAAGCATTTGTATCGATAAATCTAATTTTTAAGTAACAGCGTATATGAGGTATAGAAAAGCTGACAATGTTATAGGAAAGCAGTAAGATGAATAAAAATGTAACATTGTAAATGCCAACTGACATTTCATAACAGACAATGACATGGGATAAAAAGTGGGGAGTTCTAGATTTGCAGAGAATTGAGGCACACAGTAAATGTAATAGTCCTTATTTTCAAAATATGACATATTTTTCATAAATTAGAGAAGCGTAAGCATTTCCGTGACGTTGTTAGATGTTTGATATTATATAATTTAAAATAAAATGCTAACTTTATAATGAATATTCATGTATCATGGACTGGAATGTTTTGATAACTGAGATTTGTCTGAACAAGAAAAGCGCCAAAAAGGCAATGATAGATGAAGCAAATATAATCAAGCTGAGACTGAAAATATTTATAATAAAATGCACAAAATAAAATCTAGAATCTGACTAAGTCACTCTCACTTCATACATTGTGACTGTACTGCACTGAGTCACCTCAATTTTGGTATTTGCATGTCGTGAAATTTTATTCTGCATGTTTCTTTCGAGTTTTTCTGGCTTTAATGAACACTTAAGTCATGCTGAAGCTATTTCTACCTTAGGCCCCCCAACCAAAAAATCATCTGCCTCTTCCTTCCATTACAGTAGAATTGATTGACCACTTTGCCAATGTTTGGATGGCCCTACCTGACTGCTTCAGGTACGTTTTTTTTTCAATGATATCATTTTTAACACTAATTTTCTTACTTGAGTTACAGTATTTGCAGAGATAGGGTTAGAATAAGAGGATATAAAACCACAAATAAGCAGTGAGGAAAAACTAAGCAATCAAACAAGAGTCAGAGACCATGTCTGGGACCTATGAGGTTTTTAGGAAACAGGTCTTTTTTAGGGACATAAAGCTCTCCACAGCAGACGGGGTGAAACCTCTGCTCTAGTTTTGCATTCTGTTTATTCTACTAGAATTAGATGGAATTTTAACGTTTTCAATGTCAAATGTATATTCTTATTTCTCTAAGTGACCTGACAGTTTTAATAAAAAACATTACAAAATTATCTAGTAAAGAAATATTTTCTAAAAAAATTGTTAAAGAAAGTAATAGAGCTAAAAGCTGGGGCAACATTTTGATTTTGAAAGCAGTAGATGAGGGGAAAATTATCTTTTTCTAAATAATATTTTCTTTCTTAAAATTTAAATAAATTACATTGAACTTAAATCTGTGGGTGCTTTATGTGTGTGTGTGTATATATATATACACATTTTATATTTTATTTATATGTATATATATATATACACATTTATATATACACAAAATATATATATATATATATATATATATATATATATATTTTTTTTTTTTTTTTTTTTAACAATGTAGAATGTAGTTTTGTATTAATGGGAATATTTGAAGTAAAATATTGCCAGGACAGTTTATTGAATATATTCTGGGAAACAGAAAGTAGACTTTTCATTTAGATTCACTTTCTGTGTGCTGCATACAAAAGTGATTGTGCTCACTCCATGAAATCTCCTTGAGTTAATTAAGTTACAAGAAGACTAACTGAATAGCCTTGTTTGTTTGAGTATTTGGCATTGGTTCTGTGAATAAGTAAAATTGATTTTCTAGGGAGCTATTTTCATTCAATATTACCAGCTAGGGTCTAACTATCTGAGTATGACAAATATGTTTTTTAAATGGATTATCTATAAGGCATAAGGAATAATATTTCAGAAGACCATAACAATACCCATGTATAATGCTTACTTGAATAAGAAGTTTTACTCTGAAATGTAGGTATCCCTTCATTTTTAGTAAGCTATGAGCAAGCCAAGGATTCTTAATTTAGAGTGCATTCAGCATTTATACAAACAGAGATTTTTATTCACGTTCTCTGTTCACAGAGATGTAGAAAACATTTGAATAAGCTTTCTAATCAACTACCCAATCTGGGAATTTAGAATATAAAAAATAAATGGACCAAAGCTATTTAACTATTTGCCAACTATGTAACAGATTGTGCTAAGGTGACAAGTAATTATTTGTTATATATAGTTATTCAAGAAGTTCTTATTAGACTTTCCCATAATTTTAAAACAATGTATGTTGCTACACAAACCTAATCCTAGTGACCTAACCAGTAGCCTCTGAATACCTTAGTTAAATATAATTTCCAACATTCTCTAGCAAATTCCTGGAGTGATTAGACAGAGAGGTCCATGGAGAGTATGCTTATGAGTGTACCTACACTGTGTCCTAGCAGAAGCTAGTGTGCAGTTCTTTCTCATGAAACCAGCAGTCTCTTGAGTAACCATGGAGTACGACATTTTATTCAATGTATTAGAATTTCTGTTTTTGAAGTTTCATTCTGTATCCATCTGTTTCTCTAATACAAAATTGCCTACCCCACGCAAATAAATTGAGGAAAACCCCCACAATTCAGAATGATGGTTTTTATCTTGTGACACATACACGTTACGCATCATAAGATAACTTTCTAAAAACTCATGTATGGATTATTTTAAAGGATATTTTTCCAAATCGTTAACTTTTGTATGGACTTCTCACTGGAGTGATTTGCTTGACCACTGTGGTTCCTATGCTAATCTTCTCCTTGGCAATGACCCTTCTGTCATTTTTACAAGTGTAAGTGTGTCTTATATCCCAGTAAGGTTTATTGCTCTAGGCTATAAAAATTTGAGACCATAAGGCAGAGATTTTTTTTACAAACTTTATAACATCACCTTACATCTTAATTATCTTATTTCCAATAAAATTTACTTTTATAATTAAACATTTCCAAAAGTTGTATTAAAATATTTCATGTCACTGTGGTCAGTGGTGAACCACTAATATTATGTAAGTGAAATGGTTTCTCAAACCAGAAGAAAATATTTTATAACTGCAAATCTTATTAGCATAGAATATCATTTTTAAACTATATACAAATTCTAAATAATTTATATTTAAAATATAAATAACTATAAGCAATATAAATACAGTCTGTTTTTAAATATGATATAAATATATAATATATATAAATGAAGGAAATTTTGAGAAATATGAAATTAAAATCAAAATAAGAAACACAAAATATGACTGTTTAAGAGGGATTTGTTTATGTACTTTTCCAATGGATCAGTGGAAATTTGAAATAACTCTATTAACTAAACTTATTAAAAGTGTTGTAAATTTTAAACAACTTAAAATATGATAGGAAATGCATACTTTTTACTATTTTCATTAATAGATAATTTAAATGTTTGGCTTGAAAATATGATGAGTGTAAAATGTTATTAACAAATTCTAGAAAAAAAATAATTTAAGAACCCTGGTACAACTGTTATTCTATTTGCTTATTCTGACTGTTCTCAGCTTTGTACTCTGTTTATTGCTGTAATCTCCATAAATATTGTGACTCTGTGTCAGTTCCTGTTGTCATTTAGGTCCTCTGATTAAAAAAACATGCTTAGATTCATTTTGAATGCTCTAACATCGATTTTAATTATCTCTAAATGCATGAAAGGCTGAGACACCAATCCCAAGGCTCTGGCATTGACATTCTAGGTTTTTCAGTAACTTGTATCTGACTGTCAGGATAGAAAAGCTAATGGCCACCATGGGTTTATATTTTGATGTATGTATTTATTTAATTTATACCTATATTTTATTTTATTTTTATGTTGACATATAGCTTTGCATGCTGTTATTATGTGCAAGGTGCATTTTGAAGTATATACACATTGTGTAATGGTTTAATCTAACTCACGCGTCATCTCACAAGTTACTGTTATGTGGTTGTTACAAATAGTATTCATTATTTTTATATTTTCTCAAGAACACAGTGTGTAACTAAAGTTATCTTGCTGCACATAGACCTCCTGAAATTGTTTCCTCCAATTTTACTGTAATTATGCATCATCTGACCAACATTTTTCCATGCTTTCTCTCCCTTTAAGACCCCAACCTCTAATAGCCACCATTAAATTAGCTACTACTATAATATCAAATATTTTAGGCTGTGTATATGAGCAAGATCATGCTCTATTTGTCTTTCTAGGAAAGGCTTATTTCACTTACCATATTTTCCCATAAGTTCATCTGTGTTTTCACAAATGACAGAATTTCATTCTCATTTATGATAGAATAGTATTACAATGTGCATATATACCACATTTTTTAATATATTCATTTATCCAGATGAGGAACTTTATTCTTCAGCAGTTATAGCAGATGAAATATACATTTGTAAGCTTAACTTAAAGCTTCTTCAGTAAATTTTCATTTAAAATCAATTTTTAAATTTTATCAAATCTAATATTTACTAGCTCACATCTTCTAATTCATAGAAGTAGACATATCACACTTTTCCTTCACTAGGAAATCATTTGGTATAGAACTTTGTGGCATCACCATTCAAATCATTTTAGAAATCCTCACACAAACAGATGGTAATATATGGAGTAAAATGAAAAGTTATATGCAAAATTACTATGTATGGCCTACGCCTATTTTGTCCATGTTTATGAAAATAAAATAATACTTGTTACCTTTGCTAAGATTCTTTCATTAAAAAGTTTTAATTATGAATACCAATGGTGCACATAAATACTATTATTAGACTATGGATATAAATACTGTGAGAATTCATTCTTTGAAACCATAGTTTTTTAGACAATATTTTGAAAAGGAGATTTATTGGGTAGAAGAATATAAGCACTTGTAGAATGTAATAATTTTTACCAATGAAAAGTCAAACACATAAGTTTTAGTTTTAATTTATGTGCATTTTTGGATTCAGTGATTTTGATAAATTCACAGAGTTAACAATCTAATTTTAGAAAATATTTCACCCCCTAAAGAAATCTTATATCCAATAACAATACTTTTCCCTACTCTTTCTCCCCACTACCTAACAGTTACCAATCTATTTTCTGTCTCTACAGATTTATCTATTCTGGACATTTCATGTATATGGCCTTGCTATAATTCTCAAAACTGCTTTTCTTAACATCGGCTATTGTGTAAAGATTATTTCAATAGAATACAAAGAAAACTGCTACACTAAATCAAATTAATACATTTTCACCATTCTACAGCTACATACATAGAAAAAACAGCATACTATTTTCTATACTTTGCAAGGAGAACCAGGTAACTATAATTACTAAAAAAGTAAAATAATAAGCAGTAAAATATGATATTGTAAAAGGAGAAACAATTTGAGGTGTTTAATAAGCCTTGTATAAACTCCCCAAAGAACAGCCAGAGTTCCTTTCCTTTGGTAATTTTTCCCTGCTCACTAATGTAGCTTCTCATGTAAATCCCTAGCACTTTAACTCGAAACTAAACATTTCATGTCAGTGTCTTTACTTAACCCAGCAGGAAAGAATTAACTTATACATTTCAATAATGTGCAATACTTAATTCCACTTTTCTCTAATTTAAGCTGCTTTCCCTAAATATTGCATAAGCCTGTGGTAATTTGATTTTATGTTTTCATTTAAATTATATACATTAGTACCACTGAAATTAATCTCAATACAGCAGTTTAAAATAATTAGAAGGGAAGCAGACAGGGAGTAATTTAAATTAAAACATAAATTAAAATTATATGGCTTCCTAAGAAAGTACAGTGTTCAGAAATAATTACATTTTAAGAAGAAGGAAAAAAAATGTCCGATTTATGTGCCATTTCAATAGTGGGCTTTAGCTTACTGTACCACATACAAGAGGAAAATAAGGAAAGCTAAAATAATTATTAAGAAATATATATCATATATATATATCACTGTGATTCCTTTATTTAAACTTTGAGCATATTAATAGTGTGGTACATTCATCTTATATCTCATACTTACGAAGTCCCTTTATAGATTTTATATTCCAAGAATAATATGCATAGCTGTGTCCCGGTTGCTCTTTAGGGATTAAAGGTCTCATGCTATAGTAAATGTAAATTGACCAGGTCAAGGTGATTGACTTTTAGCCTTCACAGTGGTCCAACTGTCCTAATGATGTAGTTTAGCTTGATATCTCTCAAATCCAGTTTCATTATTGAAATAGTAAGTCTGCAAAGCACTTCAGCATTTCCCAAACATTGTTTCTTCTCATCCATTACATAACATGGAAGATAGATAGGTTTTTAAAATATTAGGCAGATACATTCTACATTCCTCTACATTATTTATTTGTTTATCAAACTTAAAATATGCTGGGAAATATACAATCTTAGACAATTTCTGGTCACATAGAGCACCAATGAAAAAATGTACTTTTTGACTAAAAATTCGGGCTGATGTATTGCTTCCAAAATCGTTCATTTGCAAAGAAAATTTTCCTCTTTGGTGTCAGAAATGACCAAAAATAACAAGTGTTTAAACTATATTTTAGATTTATAGGATACCCGCATGATTTATTTTCTAAGGGTTCTTTTAAGAGTGAAATGTGATGTTAGGAAAAATTAGGAGAAGGGGATAGTTAAATGGGAATGCTGGGTAATTTGAGACCTAGATAAGTAGGCAAAAGCAAAATGAACTTACAGGGAAACTCTAACTGTAAATGTTGTCTATTAGATGTATTAATATGTACACCAATTTTGTTTATTATTAGGTTCTCAAGAAAGAGTACTTCCTCAGACACCAGGACGCTGTGTTGCTGTGGTTTGCCATTCATTCCGCTTTCACGAATCACTGGAAACTAATCTTCAGGATGAATATCAAATCAATCAAGATAATGTCAGGGTAGCTTGCTGCCCTCTTTTCCAATATAAAGGTATTAGAGCGTATCCAGAATGCTCCAAACTCACTACTCACACAAATACATTACTGTCAACTGAATGCTGATATTACCCTCATATTTTCTATGTTGAGTTTTTAACTCTCAAAGTAGTAATATTAGGACATAGAGCTTTTGGGAAGTGGTTAGGTCATGGGGTTGAGCCCTGATCAATGAGATCAGTGACTTTATAACTATAAAAAATAGTTAAATCAAATCAGTCCAAGGAGGAGGGCAGAGGAAGCAGGGAGCAGGGAGGAGGGTAGGATGGGGGTGCTCCCACTTAATGGACACACCTCTTGGGGGCAAGACACAATTATAAGAGGGAGTCTACCTAACAAATGCAAACATTGTAACCTGATTAATTGTATCCCCAAATTAACCTGAAACAATAACAACACTAAAAAGACCCTAGAGAGTTCTTTTACTCCTTTCTGCCGTGTTATGATATGGCAGAAGATCCTGTCCAGACATCAAATCTTCTGGCATCGTGAACTCTCTAGCCTCTCTAGAACTATTAAAAACAAAGATCTGCTGTTTAAATCACCCAGTCTATGGTATTTTTGTTGTATCAGTCCAAACAGGTTAAGATAACATTAGCAATTTTACGTACTCATCGTAAATATATATATATTTGCACAGAAATACATATTATACGTAAATCAATGATATAAGATAAATTTCTAAATATTTTATATATATAATATATTATATATATAATATATATATTATATATATAATATTTTTATATATATAATATATATATTATATATATAATATTTTTATATATATAATATTATATATATATATATATATATATATATATATATATGACAAGCTTAGAGCAAGATAATCTCAATCAACTTTGCAGTTTGAAACGAGGGTTCTGGTGTCTACTCTTTCCCCCTTTTATCAGGTTTATTTCTGTCTCTCTCTCTCTCTCTCTCTCTCTTTTTTTTTTGTTTGAGACAGAGTTTCATTACGTCACTCTCGGTAGAATGCTGTGCCGTCACAGCTCACAGCAACCTCAAACTCCTGGGCTTACATGATTCTCTTGCCTCAGCCTCCCAAGTAGCTGGGACTACAGGTGCCCGCCACAATGCCTGGCTTTTTTTGTTGCAGTTGTCATTGTTTTTAGCAGGCCTGGACCAGGTTTGAACCCACCAGCCCAGGTGTATGTGGGCAACACCCTAACCACTGAGCTACAGACACCAAAGCAGGTTTATTTCTCGTAAGTAATTTCTGTTATTAAGTTGAGTTACCTGTAAGAAGGGGATAATAAAATATACACATAGTTATGAAGATGAAATTCTGCAGTGATATATGTAAATTGTTAATTGATTGGTATATATGTGGTTGTCCATTTGCAATAATGTTTACATGTATATATGTACAATTTAAATAATAATTATGTTCAGGTATAAGTACAGCTATTAGGCTCTGGGCACAATTATAAGAACCTTATTATTATTCTGTTATTCTTCCAGTGCTTTCTCTCATGAATTACTAGCACTTACCAGGTATATATGCGACAGTCTCCAATAGTCCAGATATAATGACATTGTGTCACACCACCTCCTTCAAGCCCAGTGACATTTTACAATTATTATATTTTGAAAAAACATTATATTACAAATATGGTAAATTTATGTTATGATCTCTGTAAGAGGAAAGTGGCAATGACTCCTTTATAGAATACAAACCAAGTTTCCCACCTATCAAATGTTATATTTATAAAGGTATTTTGGTGATATTATGTTCCTGTTGAAAATTGAGGAAGAAAATTTAGTGCTGCATTTTTGGTGTATACCGTACTATTCATAAGTATATAACTAGACATTTGTTACTTTTTCTCTAACAAATTGTTGAGGAATTATTGCTTGTTTTCTGACATTTTTATTGGCGTAGTCATAGTGAGAAAAGTGGTGATACAGAAGATATATTACATATCAAGAAGTATTTGCCTTAGTTTTAGACCCATGCTATTACACAATGCTCTCTAAACATGCTGTTTTATCCACGTTACAATGACATCTATCTATCTGTATATTTCTTACTTTTTTGTTAGTATAAATTTATGGTGTAATTGATTTATATGCACAGTTTGCATAGTGGTAAAATCAGGGTTTTAGGATATCCATCACGCAATAACACACATTGTACCCATGATGTCATTTCTCATCAACAATTCCCTCCAACTTCTTCCCTTTTCTGAGTTTAGGTTGACTAGCACTCCACACTCTACATCCACGTGTGCACAGTATGTAGCTCCCACTTATAACAAGTTTCATCTAACTACAGTATGCAGTATTCATCTAACTGCAACTGACTTGTTCCACCTAAGGTCCAGGCCCTCAAGTCCATCAATGTTGGTGCAAAACACATGATTCATTCTTTTTTATGTCTGAGTGGTGTCACATTGTGTGTATGTATCACATTTTCTTTATCCGGTTATCCATTGATGGACAATTACGTTGATTACATATTTTTACTCTTGTGACTTGTGTTGCAATAAACATATGAGAATAGGCAGATATTAGAAATAATGATTTATTTTTTTTATTGAGTGTACACCCACTATTTGGTTTGCTGAATTGAATGGTAGTTCTACTTTTAGTTCTTCAAGAAATCCCCATTCCGGTTTTGACATAGGTTAAACCAATTTACATTACCACCAAAGTAGGTAACAGGTTTAAAATAGAAACAAGTATAGTGAACATTATAAAAAAAATTAAATGACGGAGGATAAGCACTTAAAAATATACTACACATCATTTGTAAGCTGTTGTTCAATTTCATAACAAATTAAGAAGAAATATCTTCAAATGTGTACTGTCTTATAAAATTCCAAACCTTGGCTTTATTAAGATGTATCAATCTTTGAGGCTAGACAGGCAATATGATAATACAGCAAAGATCTTTTAATACTCTTGTCACTAACTCTTTAAATAAAAGACAAACTTAGGGAAAAGAAAAAAGCAAAATCCTTGTTCAGTTTTATGGCAGAAATATTCATAATAGTTGACTGTCAGTAGTTAAACCAGTGCCTTGAAATGGAGTAGCTCATCTTTAAGCCTGCTGAAGTAGGAAAATATATAAAGATAGACTACCTGTCCCTTCCTTAAGTAAAGATCTAGACTGATATTTCATTCTGTATTCAAATTTAACCTTCCTTAAGCATTAAAAATGACCGTCCAGGCAAAAAGCAAACTAAATTTCTCTGAAAGTCTATTTTGACAATTACAGACCAAAGATGTCTCTTCCCAAAGGGTACTTTTCTGCATACTTAATAAATTCTGTTCAATAAAATAGCTGTTTGTAGAATAGTCTATTTCCATATAAACTTTTTAGATTATTTAATTTAGAATAATAATTTATTCATTTTTACTTCCCCAAAGCAACAGACAAAATATTTTGCATAGTAAAGGTCATTAAATATTTGTTGAATACATATTGTTCAGTGAACACAGTTGACAGAGAACCTATAGCACAAAGTGAGAACCCCAAGCTTCTTTTTTTCTTATATACAGGATATTTATTATAGGATATAATATATGTATTATATATTATATGTAATATATAACAATGATTTTAACATTTTTGTTGACATAGTGAGAAAAATGGTGATGAGGAGATATATTATATATTAAGAAGTATTTGCCTAAGTTTATATCCATGAGATTATACACTGCTCTTTCTCTATATATAATTAGTAATATATATAATTGTATAATATAGAATATATTAATATGTATAATATATAATATATTACAGGATATATTTATTTCTTAAACATAGAGAATAAGAAATTGTATACTATTTTAAAATGTAAATATTTTTGTTTAAAAATGATGTAATATTGACTCTGAATCATTAAGTATATCCCCATTTTAATTATTATTCTCTCTCCTTAAATCTTCTCTTAACTGACTCTTATAATAAATTGAATCCCCAATTTCAGGCAAAAAAATTTAAAATATTTTGTATCATTTGATAATGAATACATGAGATAACAATTATAGTGTTATATTACAGATATTTTAATCTTAGTGTCAAGTTTATCAAACTCATTCTAATGATCTAATCTACATCTTTTTTTTTTTAATTGTTTAAGGTTTATTGAGGGTACAAAGAATGAGGTTACACTGACTGCATTTGTGTCGGTAAAGTACCAGTTATAATTGTGTTCCGCCTTCAAAGAGGTATGCCATACACTGTGACACCCCCCCCCATCAACCTCCCTTCTTCGCTCTCCCCACTCCCTCATTCCCCTGCACCCTCACCTTGAATTGATTTGAGTTTTTCTCTGATGAGGGTGTGTGTTAGATCATGTACTGGCTTCATATGAGGATTGAATGCATTGACTTCTTGCTTTTCCATTCTTGTGATTTTACTCAGAAGAATGTGCTCTAACGCTATATAGAGTAATACAAAATTGTCAAATCTCCATCTTTTTAATGGCTGAATAGCATTCTTTCATCTCTTAGAAATATCTTGTAGAGACAGCAGGCAAGAAAATTCTAGATGTTTCCAGTTAACCAGAAGCAAAGATATGATGTTGTATCTAAGGGGTTGAGCATTGGTCCAGGGGAAGAGAAGCTGGTAGGATGAAAATTTATATGACATACATGCTCTTTTTAATATATATTTGAGATGTCACATATGGACATGACTTTCATGGCTAATGAAGCATCATGAGATTAAGAAAACTAAAAACAAGACCAAAAAACCAAACAAACAAAAAAATAGCATATTTATATTCATTTATTACCCTCACTGACTAATGGCAAATTTTCATACCTTTAACCCCTGATCCCAGGCCATATTCAGACATTTTCCATGATATTAAGACCTGGTAATATTTAGACAAATATGTACAAGTTTTCTTATTATTGACAGATGGTAAAGAGATTTTTCACATGTGGTCTCATACCATTGAGAAAGCCCTTATCTGTCATCTAAATAACACTGTGAAGGTATTTGACTAATGGTCCTATGTGAAATTGGAGAAATATTTTCTTACTGATGATTTCTAAAAGGTATTATGATTTGCCTCATATAGGGAAGAAGCTATTGACACCTATTTATTTTACCCATTTACTTTCAAGCCCATTCCCAAATGCCTTTTCAGATTTGCAAAGCAGTCATTTGACTGTTCCTCTCTGTAAGGGCAAATAGTCAAGAAAAGTGTCTGATTTTCCTCTCTTCTCCTCTACAACTGCTCATTAGTAGTTCAGCACTTTATGTATTCACACTTGTATCTGTAAAGAAGTAAGCATCCCTATTTACAAGTCAGACCAATTACACAGATTTTTGTTTGATTTTCCTAAGTGCATTTTACTGCTAAAATTTTCTATATTTAGAACTTCAAAAGCTAGTCAGCCCAAACTTCTAAGGAAAGCTGTTTATATGTCTAACTGAGCAGTAAAGGTAGAGGTAAATTATACTAATTATGTAGACAAGTGCATTTTTCAATCAATAAATTAATTCAATTTTGGGTACCTAGCACAAAAAATATGGCTTTATATAAAAAACAAAGCTCATGGGGAAATATATGAAATATTAAGAGCAGTAAGAATAGCTAATTGGCCATTACAAGTTTGGTTTATGTTCAATAGTAATTTGTATTATTCAACCAAATTCGCCATCATTATCTTAATTATGTTATTTTTACAAAATTATACCCCCAAATTGATTGCAATTCAAAATATTCTGGTTATTAAACCTTTGTCGGAGACGTAACCTGCAAATATCTTCTCCCATTCTGTGGGCTGTTTGTTTGCTTTAGTTACTGTGTTCTTGGCTGTGCAGAAACTTTTTAGTTTGATCAAGTCCCAGTAGTAGTTTTGAAATACTAGTTGTGTAATTTCAATGATTCCACCTACAAGTCGAATTATCTTATATTTGCATTTAAAACTGACATTACGTAATATTAAGGTGAATGCAAAATTCATGCTACAATTTAAAATTCTAATTTTTCTTTACTTAGAACAAAATGAAATAGCAATTGACAAATTGAGAGAGCTACTCCAAAAGAAACCCTCAGCTATTCCAGCTGTGCCTAGTTTGTTTACTCCTCCTATGTAACTGAAATCTGTATCCTTTAACATCTTCCCTTACCCACCCCCAACCTACCCCATCCCCATACTCAGTCCCTGGTAACAAACTTTCTACTCTTTGCTTCTTTGAGTTTGACTTTTTTGGATTCCACATGTAAGTGAAATCATGTAATATTTGTCTTTCTGTGTCTGTCTTTTTTTTTTTTTTTAACTTACATAATATCCTTCAGGGTCATCTATGTTGTCACAAATGACAGGATTTCCTTCTTTTATAAGGCTGTGTATTCCACTGTGTATAGATAGTACTTTTTCTTTATCCACTCATCTGTTGTTAGAGACTTAGGTAGATAATGCTGTAGTGCATGTGGAAGTGGGGACATCTCCTTGACTTACTAATTTTATTCCCTTTGTATACATACTGAGTAGTGGGATTTCTGGATCCTATAGTAGTTGTATTTTTAAATTTTTGAGGGACAGCCATTCATTTACATTTCTAACAACAGTGTACAAGGGTTCCCTTTTTTTCTGCATCCTTGCCAACACGTGTCTTTCATCTTTTTGATGATAGCTGTCCTAACAGCTGTGAGGTGATCTTATTGTGGATTTAATTTGCATTTCCCAGATGATTAGTGATGTTAAGCATTTTTCCACATACCTTTTGGCCATTTGTTTGTTTTGAGAAATGTCTATTTTGATTCTTTCCCCACTTTTAGACTGGATTATGTTTTTTCTTGCTACTGAACTGTTTAAGTTCCTTACAATATTTAGGACGTAAACCTCTTACCAGATACATGGTTTGCAACATTTTCTCCCATTCTATAGGTTATCTCTTCACTATTGCCTTCTTTCTGCATTCAAAGCACATGCTAGTTCAAACAGAAAGCCTGGCTGTCTGCAGCTGTTAGAACCTCTGCTTACTCAGACATAGATGTAATATAACAAGCTTACCTTGTACTTGCTTTGAATCTCACTGAATTCCCACTCATCATAGGTCCAGAGAAATTCTGTGCTCATGCGGTATCGTGAACACTACACATGAGTGGAACAGCAGAAAATGGCAGCACACGTGCGTATTGTTATACCCTGTGTTCATGTTACATTATCCCACTGGACCTTACTTACAAAATGCAAGTTTAAAAAAAATTAAGAATTCCAATACAATAAGAGTTGCACATTAAACCAAATGCAGGACCCTTCTGAGCATATGTTCTGTACAGCTGCACAGCTTGTACATCCATGAGGCCAACCTTGTAAGATAATGAGGAGAAATAGGGGGATCATAGGGATTTCTCTGACTTAATCATCTATACAGCCTAAGGAGAAGCCCCACCAGACGTAAGCCTCATGAGAAATGCTCTCCATGTATGCTTCCTCCCTCCCTACCCTGTAAACAGCCCCCACAGTTCTCTCTCTTTGTCCAGGCTTCCATATAGCACCCTCTTCAAGTTCCTTAGTCACTTCACCTCCCCTCCTGGGAAATTCTGAGAGAAATGTGTTCTACTCTTTGCCAGGACTTATGGAATTTCTTATCTGTTCATTCAAGCAAAAATAGGGAAGGTCTGGGAGTTGGACATTCATCCTATAAGCAAGGATAAAGATGACTATATGTGCTCCAATTTCAGGTCATTTCCCCCATCATAGAGAGCTGCAAAATAATTTTCCTATTAGATCACATAAGAAAGGTGAAAGTATCAGTGAGGTAAGTATTCCATTATTTTCTATTGTCTTCAGACATATAGAGGAAATGTTCCGTTTACCAACTTTACACTTTCCCCACTTTGAGTAATGGACCCTTCTATTATTTTGATAAGTATTTCACACTTCTTGACTCTGGTGGCCTTCCCAGAAAAAGCACACTGACTGAAGATGGCTCTCTCCAGTGAATAGGACGAGTTATGTTTAGTTCTTCCTTCTCAGATGTCCAGACTCTTCTCCACCTCTGGTCATTTGACCCTAGACTGCAGCACATTTCTCTTTTCATGGGGCACCTAATAGTCAGATAATTTGTACTACCATGACCTGATAATATAGCTTAGTGAATCTCACTTCTAGAATGTTTATCTTACTAGGAGACTTTTCTAAGTAAGAAGAGGAGAACAAAGAGATGGAAGAGCAGAAAAATCAAATCTTAAGTTGTGTATGTAATAGAGAATGCAAAAGCAACAGATTACTTTGCTAGTTCTTAAGATTATGTTATGGGGGAAGAGTTAACGTTATAAAAATAGAAAGAAAACTGAACTGAGGGTTGCAAACTCGACAAACATTTAACTAATTCACAACAATGTGTTATTAAAATAGTAGAATTAAATGTTAAATAAGTAATGTTAAAATAAAGAGAATTAAAGAAAGTTAGAATAAGATTTTAGGAGAATTCTTAGTTTCATTCTGACTGTTAAATAGCATATTTTAATCATCACCTACAGGGAAAAATGTCCCTCAGAGCATTCTAGTTCCTGCACGTCTCTCCAACACTCTTTTCCTATTCTCCAGTAACATGACTTAGTTACAGTGTCCCTTTATAGCAGGCTGTTTCTTCCTTTCATTCCTTCATTTGTGCTGTCTCCTCTTTCAGAATGTCATCAACTCCTTCCCAAGGTGCCTTTGCTCAGCCAATGGCTAGTCATCCTTCAAAATGCAGTTCAGATATCATTGTCTCCAAGGAAACTTCCCTCCATGTATTGCCACCCTTAAGAGGATTTAAGTATCCCTTCTAGGTAATTCCAGAATGCCCCATTCACATTTCAATCACTGTTTTAAGTCATCAGAAAAATTCCTTTGTGATATATGTCATCTGTGCCACTTACATATGTCTTACTATTTTTAATTCCCAAAACCACCACAGGCAGTCAATACGTGTTCATTAAATAAATGAATAAATGATTCATTGAGTCTAGCAACCTGAGAATAAAACTGGTTTGGAGAGGCAAAATGGCCTTCCTGAGCCCACATAAGTAGCTTGAAAGGCTTATGCCCAGCTCTCCTGAGTTCAGGTCATTCGCTTTTTCTCATGAACAATAGCTTAGACATTCCTAATCATAGAAAAATCACTGCTAATTTGGTTCAAGATAAAGATGAAAGCTAAAGAAAAAGTACTGGGACTGAAATAATTAAGACATGTGGGTATGTTTTCACTTTAAGAAAATTAAAAAGTGGCTTGCTGAATTTAGATACCACTCCATCCCTTCAAGGATAAAACACTGAACTTAACCATACTTGGTGCTCAGATTTGTACTCAGTGAATTTATTTCTAAGATTAAAGATATAAACAAGCTCATTAAAGAGTGTCAGAAACCTGTCAAACATCAAATAGCTGTTACATAACAATATTTTTAAAGTCTAGGTTATTATATACAGATTGCATTTTCATTTAAAAAAAATCTCATGTCCTAAAAATTAAGGGAAAATTATCACTTAGGTTTAGGTTTTTTTAAATTCCAAACAATTAGAAGTGTTTAAAGCCATTTGAGAATTCTAAAACCTGGCTGAAGACAGTATATAAAATAATGTTGTTCTTACCACCCATTAATAATCAGAATATTGAATTATTCATTCAGTAGTAATGAAATTATTATTGTGATTTCAGCAAAGGTGAAAATCAGATGAGAAAAGATTTAGCCTCTTTCTTTTCTTAATTATTTAAAAGTCCAAGTGTTGTATGAAAAACTAATTTTTCTGGAAAAAAAACAATTCCCTGCTCCACTAAGCCTCAGGAAGTATTTTGATTACTCCTTGTTGATGACTTACCCAACATTAATTTCCCTCTTCCCAAGAGCATCCCTATTTTCATTCATACACATATAGCTCTTTTACCTGATGTCATGTGTTTCAGGAGTATTCTTATCCTTTTGCTAATGACTTGTTCAGGAATGGGGGATGAAACACAATACTGACAGTGAGAACAAAAAGAACTTGTTGAGAGTTTCTGAAAAATGTCTCTTCACCTTTAAATGAGAGCAGCAGGAAGAGATTATGCCCAGGTGAAATGGAGACTGCCATTTTGTAAAACCAGCAAGTGGAGGAAAGCAGAGTCACCCTTAGGAAAGAAAACTAATGCTGCCAGATTAAGCCAACCCTGACATCTGCCCTACTTCTGGACATTCAGTTATGTGAGTCATATGTTTTATTATTATTTAAATTCCTTAAGTATCTGTAACTTGCAGTGGAAAGAATTCTAATTAATATTTAAATCATTAATGTATCTAATGTAAAACTCTAAGAAATTTTTTACTTTAAAGTAATTTGGCTTCTCTATATTTTCTGTTCTAGGGATAATTGTTTGGGGTTTGGAAGAGTATCAGTTATTTTAAAATTTAAGCTTTAAAACTATCCATACTTCACCTTTCATGTGACCATCTATTTCCCTACTTTAATGAATAAAATTCTGAGATTTTTGTCCCCTGCATCTGTGAGACCATAGTCCTACTAGATATTGGTGAGTATATTGACCCCACATAGAATAAACTGTCTGGTCTAGATTAGATCCTTGGACACTTCAATCAATCATCCAGGTGGCTCAATAAAAGTTGTAATTCTCATGGAATGTCCATGCACTGAGAAAGCCTCCTAGACTTTATCCTGAAATGATAGGTTTACTCCACTCAAGTGGGTGTTTTCTGGGTCTCCATAGGTCCTAAACATTCAAAAGATTCAGTTTTGGAGAGCTGAAAATCTACAATGCAAAAATATAGAAATATGGTGGTACATTTATCAAGGGAAAAAAATACTTATTTGCTCTCTTTCTTTCTTTCTTTTTTAAATTAAATCATAGCTGTGTACATTAATGCAGTCATGGGGTACAATGTACTGGTTTTATATACAATTTGAAGTATTTTCATCAAACTGGTTAACATAGCCTTCCTGGTGTTTTCTTAGTTATTGTGTTAAGACATTTATATTCTACATTAGTTAAGTTTCACATGTACCCTTGTAAGAAGCACCATAGGTGTAGTCCCACCAATTACCCTCCCTCCACTCATCCTCCTCCCTCCACTCTTCTCCCTTTTCCCTTTCCCAATATTCTTGGGCTAAAATTGGGTTATAGATTTCATATGAAAGCTATAAATTAGTTTCATAGTAGGGCTGAGTATGTTGGATACTTTTTCTTTCATTCTTGAGATACTTTGCTAAGAAGAATATATTCCAGCTCCATCCATGTAAACATGAAAGAGGTAAAGTCTCCATCTTTCTTTAAGGCTGCGTAATATTCCATGGTGTACATATACCACAATTTATTAATCTATTCATGGATTGATGCCCAAACTTGTCTTAAACTCCTGGG
>CAUYPK010010885.1:0-22562 GCA_963574355.1 Loris lydekkerianus
TGCAATCGCCTGTACCCATTCTAAGATGCACCGTAGCTGTGGCCCCACCGATGTGGCCCCATCTCCCTCCACAAAACCTCCCCCCTCCCTTCCGCTTCCTTCCCCCCTTTCCCCATAGTCTTGTGCTATAGTTGGGTTATACCTTCATGTGAAAGCTATAATTTAGCTTCATAGTAGGGCTGAGTACACTGGATACTTTTTCTTCCATTCCTGAGATACTTTGCTAAGAAGAATATGTACCAGTTCCATCCATGTAAACATGAAAGCGGTAAAGTCTCCATCTTTCTTTAAGGCTTCATAGTATTCCATGGTATACATGTACCAAAATTGGCTAGTCCATTCGTGGGTTGATGGGCACTTTGGCTTCTTCCATGACTTAGCAATTATAAATTGGGCTGAAATAAACATTCTGGCACATATGTCTTTGTTATATTGTGCCTTTTGGTCTTCTGGGTATAAACCTAGTAAAGGAATTATAGGATCGAATGGCAGGTCTATTTGTAGGTCTCTAAGTATTCAGCATACATCCTTCCAGAAGGAACGTATTAGTGGGCATTCTCACCAGCAGTGTAGAAGTGTGCCCTTTCCTCCACATCCACTCCAGCATTTCTGGTTTTGGGATTTTATTATGTGGGCTACTCTTACTGGGGTTAGGTGATATCTCAAAGTAGTTTTGATTTGCATTTCCCTGATGATTAAGGATGAGTTTTTTTTCATGTGTTTGTAGATTTTGTGTCTGTCTTCTTTAGAGAAGTTTCTCTTTAAGTCCCTTGTCCACCCAGAAATGGAGTCATGTGTTCCTTTCTTGCTAATAAATTTGAGTTCTCTGTGGATTCTGGTTATTAGACCTTTATCGGAGGTATAACCTGCAAATATTTTCTCCCATTCTGAGGACTGTCTGCTTGCTTTACTCACTGTGTTCTTGGCTGTGCAGAAGCTTTTTAGTTTGATCAGGTCCCAGTAGTATATTTTTGATACTGCTTCAATTGCCTGGGGAGTCCTCCTCATAAAATATTCACCCAGGCCGATTCCTTTGAGAGTTTTCCCTGCACTTTCTTCAAGTATTTTTATAGTTTCATGTCTAAGGTTTAAATCTTTTATCCAGTGAGAGTCTGTCTTAGTTAATGGTGAAAGGTGTGGGTCCAGTTTCAGTCTTCTACAGGTTGCCAACCAGTTCACCGAGCACCATTTGTTAAATAGGGAATCTTTTCCCCACTGAATGTTTTTAATTGGCTTGTCAAAGATCAAATAATGGTAAGTAGTAATCCATCTCTTGGTTCTCTCCATATTTAATTTTTATAACAGCCTTATGAGTTAGGCAAGACGAGGGTGTGATTATTCCTACCAGCAGCCTCAGATCCTTTCGAGGCTGGGATCTAAACAGAAGCAAGCAAACGTCATCCACACAGAAGGGATAATGGTGTGGAGAATCAGAGAAGCCCCCTACTTTGTGTGGTCACGGGACTAGGAGGTGGTGAGTGAGGTGGGGACCTGATGTTGGACTCCTACACCAGCGCTCTCGCTGGTGAGCACCTTTTGGGATTTGCTGGAGATCTGAGTTAGGGCCTGGCCGGGGATGGGAATGGGAGTGTGGTGGCTCCAAAGGGGAGTGAAATGGGGTGGGGGCACTAAGGGGGGAGCAAGGGTGAGGTCTGGTTTGTCAAGGCCGCTGAGACTTTTGAAGGCAAGTGCCCTGGGTTTTTTAACTCTTCTGGGCCTCCCATTTTCTATTCCTCACCTCACACCCTTGCCTTGGGCCTGATCACCTTCTGGGAGAACCTGCTGGCTCTGGAACCTAGGAGGCCTCCTGGATGAGGCTCAGCCCACCACCCTCATCTCAGCTCCTCTCCCACCTGCTCCTTCCCTTCTGCTCCTAGCCTTCGTCAGCCAACTTCTTATGTATCTCATTCTTTTCCATGAATAACTGTTAATTTTCATAAAGACGGTGCAGTATCTACTATTATTATCCATATTTCACAGATGGGTATCCTAATGTACAGAGAAATTAAGTAATTGGCTTGGTCACTCAGCTGGCACGATGTAGAGCCAGGATTCAAATCTTGGTGCATCTGACTCCAGGGTCCAAGCTGAACCATTATGGTGGTCTGTCTCCAGAGGACTGGCCACCCCAGAATCTTGCAAGATCAAGCTGTCTCAAAGCATCAGAGTCCCATGTCATCTGGGACACAGTGACATTGAGCCAAGATGCTGCCAAGGTGAGAGATCTTTAGGTTTTTGCCATAGGGTAGCAGGAGAACTTAGGACATTACCCACAATGGTTGTGTCTGTGTCACCCACTTCTGTGACTAGTCTTTGTCTTTTCTTTTTTTGAGACAGAGTCTCACTTTGTGCTCCCTACCCCCTGTAGAGTGATATGGCATCATAGCTCACAGCAACCTCAAACTCTTAGGCTCAAGCAATTCTCTTGCTTCAGCCTCCCAAGTAGCTGGGACCACAGGCGCCTGCCACGACGCTCAGCTATTTTTTAGAGATAGGGGTCTTGCTGTAGTTTAAGCTGGTCTCAAACTCCTGAGCTCAGGCAATCCGCCCGCCTTGTTCTCCCAGAGTGCTGGGATTCCAAGCGGGAGCCCCAGCACCTTGGCCCAGCTAGCCTTGTCTTGACTGGTAGTCTGTATTTTCCTTTTCTGTTAGGAGAGCAGCATCTCCCTATACTTAGCATTACCCCCCAGTGAGGGTAACCCTGAATAACTTTGTAATAATGTGGTTTGCACCTTCCTGTCCTCCTCTTCTTCAGCAAATCATCCTCCGAGCTCCACCACCCTTGGGCTTCTCTGACACCATCCCCACGAGGCTCCCCTTTTAAAGCCAGTCCTCCCCATGGGTCTTGGGGTTGGAGGCACCACAAACTATCTACTGCTTCCTTTCTGGGAACATTTTGTGCCTCTTGGCATGGGTAACCCTGCTCCTGGCTGGTCCCCCTGCCTTCCTGAAAGTTTTCTCACTGTCTCCAATCTCCATTCACCCTTTTTCCCAGGGACTGGGAGGCCGATTCTTGCTGGAGGTGCCTGGTTCCCTGTAGCTCTTTTCTCACACCCTGGAGGCAGGAAAGAAGTTTGTTGGGGCAGAGGAGGAGGGCGGGGAGGAGAAAGTGGAGAAGCTCCTCTGCAGTATTCATCAGGGCCCTGGGGGTGGGCGTAGATATATTAGCAGAGGCTGAGATGGACCAGGAGATGGTTTTCTGACCATCTGTCCCAGCACCCAGAGCTGATCAGTGATAGGAACCCAGCTCATAGGTGACGTGGAGCAGACCTGGTAAGCTACTTACCAGCTGATGTTTGGATGTTTGACTCCTCCAAATTTCGTGTTGAAATTTGATCCCCTGTGTTGAATGTGCCTGGTAGGAGGTGTTCGGATTGTAAGGACACATCTCTCATGACTGGTTTGTGCCCCCAGTGAGATACAGGGGGTTCTCAATTTATTAGTTCAGGTGAGAACTGGTTGTATAAAAGAGCTTAGGGATAGAATCAGGTTACCGACTCACCCAGGAAAGATCCCTTTCCCGGAAAGCATGTCCCTCCCAGGAAATAGTGAATGGACCAATCCAGGCCCCCCTAACCTTGTCCCACCTACCTGCCCAGGTAAAACTATGGACAGACCAATCCTGGCGGTCCTAACCCTTTAAATCCCTGTCCACCATAGCCCACGTGTGAATTTCTCCCTAGTCAGGAATCTCACCCCATCTGCCCTCCAGGTGGAATAAAAGCCACTTTAATTGCACAAATTGGATTTCCATTTTCCTTTCCTCTTGCATCTCGGAATGATTTTAGCACCTCTTCCCTTCTCTGGCTCCCTCTCTCCCACATGACACACCTGCTTCACTTCCACTTTCACCCTGATCATAAGCTCCCTGAAGCCCTCAGCAGAAGCAGATGTTGGCACGATGCTTCTTATACAGCTTACAGAATCATGAGACAAATAAACCTCTTTTCTTTAGAAATTACCCAGCCTGAGGCATTTCTCCATAGCAGCACACAATGGACTAATACATTAGCTTATAACAAGAACTCAAAACACCAAGCATAGGATTGTTTTTTTTTTTTCTGATATGGGGATCCTGCTCTGTAGCCCAGGATGGAGTGCAGTGGCATTCTCATAGCTCACTGTAACTTCAAATGCTTGGGCTCAAGCGATCTTCCCATCTGGGCCTCCAACATGCTGGGATTACAGACGTGAGCCACTGTGCCCAGCTGCATAAGATTTAAAAAAAAAAAGTCAACCAGAGGTGGCTTGATGAGTGGTGAGTTGGAACCAGGGTTTTGAACAATCCGGATTGTACTTGGGCCTCCTTCTCCTCTGCACCCATATGCCCCTGAGTGTAGCCTGCCAGCCCATGAAGTGCTTTTGTGCATTTAGGAAAAGAACCTCCTTTCTTGGCTGGACACAGTCTCGTGCTGAGAGCACCGCTTAGTGAGCAGAGCACAGGCTGGCTTTCAGCCCATGGGTGATCAGGGGCTCTTGTGCAGTATATAACCTGTGTGACATGTGTAGAGCATCTGCAGCCTGAGGGTACATGTGCAGCCTCATTATCCCTGATGCCCCTGGCTCTTGTGCCTACTCTTGGAGGATGTCACCCAGCCAGGTCTGAGAGTTCCAGGCACCATCCCATGTGAGTCTGTAGATCAACTGAAGCCCCAGCCATCTCCGCGCCACCTCAAGCACGTCCTGAGCTGAACAAAGCGCAGGGACCACACCACTGCCTGGGTGCCCCGAGTTGTGGTAGGAATGCACATTTATGCCATGGATCCCAAGGGTGGTCTGATTAGGGTGCTGGAGCCCTCACTGTGGACAACCCAGGCCCATGGCTTGCTCTCTGCCACACCGTGTCCTTGTGCATCAGATGCTGATTGGGCCCTCAGGTCATGCACAACCCGAGGCTTATGCTCACCTCTGTGTCTCCTTTGTGTGAGTTAGGATGTGGTGAGCCCTCTGGCAGATGTCGGTAGCTCATGGAACTGATGGCATCTTTTGGTAAATAAGAGTGTCCTTCTTCTAGGTGGTTGCAGCAGTGATGCAAGGCAAGTTCCTGGGTGAGCAAAGTGTAGGCTGATCTCAGCTCCTACCTGCCCTTGGTCTTATTCCTTGTGCAGTTCCCAATGTGTCCACACGGTGGTGGTACCCTATGAAACAGCCTGCTCCAGGGCCGTGTGGGCTGGTGCACCCTCTCCTGCGCCCATGCTCATTCATTCATGCAGTGGAGATCCCTGGGGCCCCATCCCAGCAGCCTGGTAGACAGGCTGGCTCACCTATGAATCCCCCAGTGAGAGCTACTGCTTGGCTCACACCAGGACCCAAGAAGGTGGGGAGCTGCCCTGTTACTAGCTCCCACAGACACCCTCTTCCCTGGGTAAAGGGGTACTGTTCTAGGCCTGGGCTCCACCCCCCCATCGTTTTGTTACCATGTTCTTTCTTCAGATATGTGGGCCACGTGCGGTTAGGCCATATCTTCTTTTACACCAGCAAATCCTAATTGGGTTTCTGGGCTTTTCTGGCTCTTCATCTGGAATGCCTCTTAATTTTTAGATGATTTTCTGCAATTGTGGATTTCATCTCCTTTGAGAGGATTTTCCTGTTACTTCAGAGCTTTGAGGAAGACCTAGTTGTCACTCCCATATACTGGTCATGCCCCAGTCCTACCAAGGAGATAGAGCTCCTGGCAAGGCTCCTATGAGCTGTGGATGGGAGGGCAGGGAGGAAGGCACTTGGTCAAGTCTCCAAGGAGGAGATGGGCTTCGACCAGGCTCTTCAAGGATGAGGAGAACCAGCATGAAGGAGGGAGGGAGGAAGTCATTCTGGGACTGTGTTGGAGGCATCGTCCCCTCAGCCTTTTGTGTGGGATCAATGTCCCAAAGGCTACAGTAGAAGGGGATGGCGCTGCTTTTGACACTTAGACCAGACCACCCTTAGGATCCATGGGATCTGGAGGGGTCTCCTTGCCTTTCTCAGAGGCAGGGGCTGAGTCTGCTGGCATGGGAGGCTTGTCCCATGATACTTAGTTCAATATTTTGTTTTTTTTATGGGTGGTCAGCCCTGAAAACCCTGCTGATCCTGGAAGTTCAAGGGCATGGGGCCATGACAGCCTGTGAAGGACTCTTGAGGCTGTGAAGTCAGGCTCTTGGTATTAAGGTGAGAGATAAGATGATGGCCCTCTGAATGAGGAGATTGGCCCTAAAGAGCATGGCCTGGAGCTCACCTTGAGGCTGGGGATAGAAACGATTTGCTGGGGTATGGGTAACTGAGGGGAGGTAACTGAGGGGTATTGGTATGGGTAACTGAGGGGAGGCTATGGGGCGTGCAGACTCTAGCCCTGGGCTCTGGGTCTCCCAGTCTCACACACTCTATCCACATAGTGCCATGCTATTATTCTCTCAATATTTTCTTTAAAATGGTTTTAACTAAATTCACTTTAAAAACCAGCCTCATACAACTTTACACCCACTAGGATGACTACAATAAGACAAAAATGGAAAAATAACAAGCGTTGGCAAGGAGACAGAAATTGGAACCCTCATAATTGCTGATGGAAATGGAAAATGGTGCAGCTGCTACGAAAAACAGTTTGGTGGGTCCTGAAAAAGTTAGACATAGGATTACCATATGACCCAGCTCCTAGGCATATTTCTCCAAGAGAACTGAAAACTCCGACTCAAACAAGTACATGTCTACACATGTGCACAACAGCATTGTTCTCCATAGCAAAAAGGTGAAAACAGCCCAGATGTGCATCAACAACTGGATAAACGAAAGGCATTATATCCATACAATGGAATATTCTTTTAGCCACACAAAGGAATTAAGGTTGATACTGGCTATAATGTGGATGAACCTTGAAACCATTAAGCTAAGTGGAAGAAGCCAGATACAAAGGTTACGTGTCTCATTTATACGAAAAAACCAGAATAGGTAAATTCACAGGGATGTAACACAGATGGTGGTTTCTAGGGGCTGGGGGAAGTAAGGTCATAGGCAGCAATTGCTTAATGGATATTGGGTTTCTTACGGGGTGATAAAAATGTTTTGAAATTAAAAGTGCTGGTTGTTCAACATCGTAAATGTACTAATTGCCACTGAATTGTTTATTTTAAAATGGTTCATTTTTCAAATGGCCATTTAATGAATGCTCTAACTCCATCGTGTTTAGGGTAACCATATATCCCTGTTTCCCTGAGAAAGTAGTTGTTACATGTGCTTCTTCAGCAAAATTATGACTAGTGTAATCTTTTAGTCTCAAAAATTTCTTATTTGAATGATAGATTTTATTGTCTCCCTACTCATAATAAATGAAATGCAAGTTTAAATTTAAAAAATGCTTCATTTTGGGGGGGCTCGGGTAGTTATGGTGCCAGCCACATACACCAAAGTTGGCAGGTTTGACCCAGCCCTGGCCAGCTAACCAACAGTGACTACTGCAACAACAACAACAACGACGACAACAACAACAACAACAAAATAGCCCGGCGTTGTGGCAGGTGCCTGTAGTCCCATCTACTAGGGAGGCTAAAGCAAGAGAATTGCTTGAGCCCAAGAGTTTGAGGTTGCTGTGAGCTGTGTGGCCACCGCACCTACCAAGAGTAACATAGTGAGACTGTCTCAAAAAAAAAAAAGCTTCATTTTTGTAATGTGAATTACACTTCAATGTAAAAAAGTGAGAAAAAAATCAGCCTCAGTGTTCTGGTAAAGAAAGGGTAATAGCACCACTTATTTCTTAGGGAGGTGTTAAGGAATAAAATAGTATTTGCTGGCTGGGCACCGTGGCTCGCGCCTGTAATCCCAGCATGTGGGAGGCGGAGGAGGGTGGATCGCCTGAGCTCACAGGTTCCAGACCAGCCTGAGCCAGAGACAGACCTCGTCTCTAATATGGTGCGTGCCTGTAGTCCCAGCTACTTGGGAGGCCGAAGAAAGAGAATCGCTTAAACCCAGGAGTTTGAGGTTGCTGAGAGCTATGACGCCACCGCACTCTATCTACCAAGGGCGATAAAAGTGAGACTGTCTCCAGAAAAAAAAAAAAAAATAGTATGTGCCAAGTGGTCAGCATTCCTACTTCAGAAAATAATGGCCTAATAATCCTAGGTTGCACCACAGGATGCCCCAAAGTCTTCGTTCTGGCCCCTGGGGGATGTGGTTTAAGTCCTTGGGCAGAGAACCAGAAAAGCCCAAATAGCTGTAGATGCGAGGTGGCGCTCCTGACCGCTGTCGCAGTCGTGCGGTCAGATTGGGCCCCTTGCAGGACCCAGCAAGAACCGAAGCAAGGGGAGTCGGCCGGCCTTTCCCTGCCTGGGAGTCGCACGTTTGGACACCAGGGGGCGCTGCTGGAATTGCCGTTCCCGGAAATCGGGCGCGGGTTTAGGCCTCCGAGGATATTCACAGTTAACGCTAGCGGAAGGCCTGGGGGCCGGTGGATGTGGGGTTTTTAGGCCTTCACCAGTCTTCCCACGTTGCCGAGGAACAGGCATTGGGGTCCTGTGACCAGAGGAGCCCTCCGGGCTTCTCTCCCATTGCCTTCTGGCCTCGTGCCCTGCCCCCACCTGAGACGTGGAGGTTGCACCTCCCGCCTGGGTCCGGCCCCCCTCCCCAGTACGGCGCCAACGCTGTGCCTCGGAGCCGGGCCAGGGCCTGAGAGGCTGACCTGGTGGGAAAGGCCAAAGCAGGTGGCAGGTTGAGGTCGGTCTCCCCACTGAGGGGTCAGGGAGCTAGGCTCTGTGGTATGTCCTGACCCTCTGTGCCATGAAGCCATAGCCTTTCCTTCTGTCCCAGCCACGTCTACATGAACCAGCATCACCTCTGCTTCCTGTTTTACTGGGCAGTTCTCAGCCAGGCTGGCGTCGGTCTAGAATCCCAGTGCGTCTACTGAGACCCCTAGTTTCCTCCGTCTTCTTCAGCAGCGCCCCTAGCTCCTGATCCTCTACCCAAACCATCATCACATTGCTACCTGGAAATCCTTGCTTGTCCCCAACCCCAGGTCAGACCCTCAAATGCAATAGATGGCCCAGCTCCAATGTCCTGCTTTGCATTCCTGCCAGGGCCACTGCATGGGCTCCCCCATGTGAGCCCATTTCCCTGTACACTTTTTTGGGGCATAATATTTAGGGAAAAAGTAACAGCAAACCAAGGAAGTCTAGACACAGGGAGCTTTTTGCAGCCAATGCTGTTTTTGTGGCCCGGTGCACTGCTCTTGAAGCTTTTCCACACATTCCCTCTGGCTCTGGTTTCCCACCGGTATATCTGTGGCCTTGTCTATGTGTTTATAGGATCTAATTTCACTGAAATATTCTGGCCTTGTGAAGTATCATTTCTTACTGGTAATGAATACAAAGGATACAAAGGACACAAAGCGTTCTAGGAAATGCCAATGCTTGGCATGTAGAGCCTCTTACTTAGTGCCAAGTTTGTCTATTATAAGCTCCCGCAATGTTTGGAAACAGTTTTGCTTTGTCCTTGGATCTTTCGGTCCTGTAGTGACACTTTGCGGCCTTTTGTGGGCAGTATTGTGTTCTGGGCAGACCCAGGTCTTGGGGTTGACTGGACTACATCAAATACTTGTCTTTGAACAAGTTATTTAATTTCTCTGAGCCTCACGCATAAAACGGGGGAAGAAAGAAGTAATTCAAAGAGGTGTTTTAAGAATTTGAGTATATATACTAGGGGGCCAGGCATGGTGGCTCATGCCTATAATCATGTCTTGGGAGGCCAAGGCAGGCAGATTGCTTGAGCTCAGGAGTTTGAGACCAGCCTGAACTCGAGTGAGACTCTGTCTATAAAAATAGCCAGGCGTTGTGGGGGGCACCTGTGGTCCCAGCTACTTGGGAGGGTGAGACAAGAGAATTGCTTGAGCCCATGAGTTTGAGGTTGCTGTGAGCTATGACATCATAGCACTCTACCGAGGGTGACAAAGTGAAGACTCTGTCTCAAAAAAAAAAACAAACAAAAAGTATACATACTAGAGACATAATAGGTGCTCAATAAATATTGTATGGGATTATTAGTAAGAGCAAATTGGCCCTTTCTTTAAAGAGAACATGATTTTTTCCTAAACACCATTGCCATACTTAATCTGACTGTGAAGTTATCATTTCTCAAGACATCCAGGAGGAGAGGCTGGGAGTAGGGGTGTTGCAGGGCACGGGGAGACCTAGGCTGCCACTTGCTATTTAGGGACCCACCTGCACTCTCAGGATAAAATCTGGGAGAAGACTCTCTCCAACTCCACTGGTATGAGGTGAATCTGGGCCCTCTGTCTGGGTAGGGTAAGCAGCTGGCAGAGAGCTGAGTGCCCATTCCAATGGCTGGTCAAGGGTAGCAGAAGGAGATTTGCATCCAAGTGTGAAATCAGATCTTGGAAAACATCAGTGGTGTGAGGAACCCTAGGTGAGCACTCTTAGTCCCAAATATGGCCACTGCTGGAAGTCTCCCAGCTATGGCAGCACAGAGCCAGGCGTAGACGGGGGATAGTGAACATTTGCCAAGCACTTACTATGTGCATGATGCTAGTCAAAGAGCTTTCACTTAGATTTTATCTCCAAAATAAGCCCCACTGAATGAAGTTTTTGTGAATTCTGAACTTTATGTGTTTTGTTTATTGCCGAGTTTCACAAGAGTGACTGGCAAATGAGACAAATAAACCTCTTTTCTTTATAAATTACCAAAGCTACTGACCAGCTAAGAAAGAAGGAATACTGTGAGATACATACTACTGTAATCACAAGAGGAAATTCAAGGGCAGAGAGGTCAAGTAACTTTTCTGAAGTCTCTCGGCTGGCACAGTGAGAGGTTGCCTCAGTGAGAGGTTGCCTCTGAATTCCCCATCTTCTTTCTGCCTGTTTTTATATAATGTGTGACCATCCCACACCCTTTTGTGATCTGCGTATGTGGAACTTTTCCTATCATGGCTGTCTGTAGATAGTTGCAGAATAGACAAGATACCTTTGGGGCACTTAGCTACATCCAGTATTGATTTACCAGTTTTACAAAGAGTTTTCTGTGGTTGAATACGCCATTCATATATTTCATTAAAGGGTCTGATTTACAACTGCTCAAACAAATAAAGGCACGAAAGGAAAGATTTCTAGGGTTGAAGGTATGTGGATGAAGGCTCAGTTGGAAGCCCCTCTGGACAGGAGCTGGTGCCTTTCAGATTTGTTCTGCTTGTTATCATTTTTTTTTTTTTTCTAAGACTGAGTCTCACTCTGTCAACCCTGGATAGAGTGCCATAGTGTCAGAGCTCACAGCAACCTCAAACTCTTGGGCTCAAGCAATTCTCTTGCCTAAGTCTCCCAAGTAGCTGGTATTACAGGCTCCTGCTACGACACCCTGCTAGTATTTTTCAACTTTTAGTGGAGATGGTGGTGGTCGGGTGTCTCAGTCTTCCTCAGGCTGGTCTTGAACTCCTGAGCTCAAGTTATCCAGCTGCTGTTGCCTCCCAGAGTGCTAAGATTACAGGTGTGAGCCACCAAGCCTGGCTTGTTCTGCTTGTTTAATAAGGGTCTGCGAAAACAGCTGTGATACTGTCTGAACATGCTCTTTCTTCTAGACAGGGGAAGACACTTGGAAAGAAATGAAGACAGATAGCTAGGAAGTGAGCAGCTGCTGGCATGGCTGGGTGTCTTCGCCCAGGAGCACTTCTGCCTCTGCCTACCCCACTTTCCTCTCTGCTCCTGGGCTCCCTTCTTCTCCCTGCACCTCCTCACTTGCTTCCTTCCCCCCCTTCCCATAGCTCACTCTGATTCAGGAGCTTAGGGGACTTTGGTCATTGCTGTCCCAGCTAGTGGGTGCCCTCTCCAGTCTGGGACTCCACCCCTACTGCCCATTCTCTCTGTGGTGCTATGAAATAGATTAAAATTAATAAATATATACAATTTATGAAATATACTTAAGAACATAGATGTGGGCTGGGTGCAGTGGCTCACACCTATAATCCTAGCACTCTGGGAGGCCGAGGTGGGTGTATTGCTTGAGCTCAGGAGTTCAAGACCAGCCTGAGCAAGGCTGAAACCCCATCTCTACTAAAAATAGAAAAAACTAACTGGGGATAGTGGTGGACGCCTGTAGTCCTAGCTACTTGGGAGGCTGAGGTAAGAGGATCTCTTTAGCCCAAGAGTTTGAGGTTTCTGTGAGCTGTGATAACACCATGGCATTCTATTTAGAGTGATGGAGTGAGACTCTCTCAAAAAAAAAAAAAAAAAAAAGTCATACAAGGAAGTTACTGTGTTACAGTGAGAAAATAAGAAGGAAGCAGGTGTCTGGCCTGGCAATGGCGAAGTTTCAAACTGAAAAGCCCCCATGAGAACTGTGATACTAATGGTTCTGCAACCTGCGTCTTTGAGGTTTGGTTGAAGGCCCTCATCCCTCGGGGGTTGGACAAGACCTCTGGATTCCAGGCAGATTAAACTAGAACAGTTTCTAAAAGGGGGAAGAAAGTTATGAAAACACTAGTTACTAAGCATAATTGTAATTTGTCCTGATTTCTTAAAATTCTAACAAATATGCCTTTGGGTGATAATGCATGCATATTTGTTTTCGTCTTCTCAGAATGTTTACATAATGTGAGACAAAAACTCATTAAAAAAATACCTGAACGGTTTTTATTCTGTTTTTATTTTTACCTTTTTCCTGGACAGTTTCTTTTTTCTTTCTTGAGACAGAGCCTCAAGCTGTCACCCTGGGTAGAGTGCTGTGGCATCACAGCTCACAGCAACCTCCAACTACTGGGCTCAAGTGATTCTCCTGCCTCTGCCTCCCAAGTAGCTGGGATTACAGGCACCTGCCACAATGCCCAGCTATTTTTTTGGTTGCGGCCATCATTGTTGTTTGGCGGCCCCAGGCTGGATTTGGACCCATCAGCTCAGGTGTATGTGGCTGGCGCCTTAGCTGCTTGAGCTACAAGTGCTGAGCCTTCCTAGACGGATTTTAAACTTTCATTCCTCTGGGCTTGTCTTGTGTCCACAGAAAAAAAAGAATAGTTACTCTAATTAATGATAATAATTAGAGTAGATAGTTAATTACACTGGATATAGTAATTGCAGAGTGATACAGGCATGTTGATTAAGATATGATGTTCTGTTTATTTAGAAGAGTGAAATACCATCTCTACTAAAAATGAAAAAGAAAAACAAAACAAAACTGAGGCAAGAGGATTGCTTGAACCCAGGAGTTTGAAGTTGCTGTGAGCTATGACGCCATGGCGCTCTACCAAGGGCAACAAAGTGAGACTTTGTCTCAAACAAAAACAAAAACAAAAAACAAAAAACAAAAATGCTAGGCCAGGTGCAGTGAATCATGACTGTAGTCCTAGCACTATGGGAGGCCGAGGCGAATGGATTGCCTGAGCTCACAAGTTCAAGACCAGCCTGAGCTAGAGTCAGACTCCCATCTCTAAAAAAATAGCATGGCCATATGGAGGGCGTCTGTAGACCCAGCTAGTTGGGAGGCTGAGGCAAGAGAATTACTTGAGCCCAAGAGTTTGAGGTTGCTGTGAGCTATGTATGACGCCATGGCACTCTACTGGGGGCAACAGAGTGAGACTCAGTTTCAAAAATAACAAAAACAAACAAAAAATGCTATTGGGATTTTGATTAATTGAATCCCAGAACACTTTGAATAGTATGGATGTTTAAACAACATTAGATATTCCAATCTATTAGCATTGAATCTGTAGAACACTTTGAATATTATGGACATTTACATATATATTTTTTCTTTCTTTCTTTTTTTTTTTGCAGTTTTTGGCCAGGGCTGGGTTTGAACCTACCACCTCTGGCATATGGGGCCGGCACCCTACCTCTTTGAGCCACAGGCGCCGCCCAATAGTATGGCCATTTAAACAACATTAGATATTCCAATCTATTAGCAGGGGATGACTTTCCTTTTATTTGTGTCCTCTTGAATTTCTTTCATCAATGTTAACTAGTTTTTGGTGTCCAAGTCTTTCATCTTCTTTGTTAGATTTATTCCTAAGTATTTTATTCATTCAGATGCTATTGTATATAGGTTTTTTTCTTAATTTCCTTTTGGATATGTTGTTGTTTGTTGTTAGTACATAAAAACACAACTAATTCCTCCCTCCCTCTCTCTCTCTCTTTCTTTCTTTCTTAGACAGGGTCTTTCTCTGTCACCCAGGCTAGAGTGCAGTGGTGTTATCATAGCTCACTGCAACCTCAAGAAATCCTCTTGCCTCAGCCTCCCAAGTAGCTGGGACGATAGGCCACACGCACTACACCCAGCTAATTTTTCTATTTTTTTGTTTCACTCTTGCTCATGGTGGTTTTTAACTCCTGGTCTCAAGTATTCTGCCTGAGAATGCTTCAAGTCTCCCAAAGTCTTAGGATTATAGGCATGAGCCATTGTGCCTGGCCTGTTGTGTGTTTTGAATCCTGCAACTTTATTGAACTTATTAGTTCTAGCAGTGTGTGTGTGTGTGTGTGTGTGGAATCTTTAGAGTTTTCTACATATAAGATTATGTCATCTGAAAATAGAGATAATTTTACTTCTTCTTTTCCAATTTGGATGAATTTTATTTCTTTTCCTTGCTTAATTATTTTGCTAGGAACTTCCAAAACTATGTTGAATATACTCGTAAGTGGTGAAAATAGGCATCATTTTCCTTGTACCTTGTCTTAGAGAAAAAGCTTTCAGGTTTTAATGTTGAATATGATGTTAGCTGTGGCCCTTTATCATGGTTGTACGCCTATATCATGCTTGAGGTAAATTCCTTCTTTACCTAGTTTGTTGAGATTTTTTAACCCATAAAAGTAAAAATTTTGTTAAATGCTTTTTCTGCATCTATTGAAACAATCACTTGATTTTTATCCTTCATTTTGTTAAGGTGGCATAACACATTAATCGATATGCATATGTTGAACCATTCTTGGAAAGGACTTGAAAAGATAGATGTTTCTCCAAAGAGAAATGGTATATGAAAAGATGACCAACATCATTAATCATAACGGAAATGCAAGTCAAAACCACAATAAGATATCACCTCACACCTGTTAGGATGGTTATTTTGAAAAAAAAAAAAAGATTAGAAAAATTAAAATGAACAAATTCCCCCAATCCTCACAAAAGGTAACAAGTACTGTGGAGAAGAAATTGAACTCTTATACACTGCTGGTAGAAAAATCAAATGGTGTGTCCACTATTAAAAACAGAATAGAGGTTCCTCAAAAAATCAAATGTAGAACTACCATATTGAGCCAGAAATCCTATTTCTGGATATATATCCAAAAGAATTGATATCAGGATCTCAAAGAGATACTAGCACTCTTCTGTTCACTGGAGCATTATTCATAATAGCCAAGACCTGGAAACACCTAAACGTTCATTACCAGATGAATGGATAAGAGAATGTGGTGACACATACTGTGGACTATTACTCAGCCGTAAGAAAGAAGGAAATTCTGCAATAGATGACACCGTGGATGAACGTGGAGGACACTGTACTGAGTAAAATTAGCCAGTCACAGTGGAACAAATACTGCATGACTCTACGTGCGTGAAGTATCTAAAGCAGTCACATTCGTGAAGTGGAGACTAGCATGGTGGTTGCCAAGGTCTGGGAGGAGGAGGAAATAGTTTCTGTTCAACAGGTATAAAGTTTCAGTCATACAATGTGAAAAAGTGCTGGAGATCTGCTGTACAACACTGTGCTTATTTATTTATTTATTTATTTTTGAGGGAGAGTCTCACTATGTGAGCGCTGTGACAACACAGCAACCTCAAACTCCTGGGCTCAGGCGATTCTCTTGCCTTAGCCTCCCAAGTAGCTGGAAGTACAGGCACCTGCCACAACACCCAGCTATTTTTTTGTTGCAGTTGTCATTGTTGTTCAGCAGGCCCAGGCCAGGTTCAAACCCACCAGTCTTAGTGTATGTGGCTGGCACCATGACCACTGTGCTGTGGGCGCTGAGACAACACTGCACTTACTGTTAATAATACTGTACCGTGCACTTAAAAATTTGTTAAAAGAGCATATCTTATGTGAAATGTTGTTACTACATTTTTTTTTGAGACAATGTCCTACTTTGTCATCCAAACAGGAGTGCAGCAGTGTCACCATAGCTCATGGCAGCCTCAAACTCCTGGGCTCTAGAGATCCTCCTGCCTCAACATCCTGAGTATGAGTAACTGAGATTATAGGTCTGTACTACCATGCCCAACTATTTTCTTTTTTATCTTTTGTTGAGATGGGGTCTTGCTGTGTTGCCCAGGCTTGTCTCAAGCTCCTGGGCTCTAGCAAGCCTCCTGCCTTAGCCTCTCAAAGTGCTGGGATTATAGGTGGGAACCTCCATGCCTGGTGCCATAATTTTTTTTTCATGTTTCCTTCATGTTTTGTTTTGTTTTGTTTTAGAGACAGAGTCTCACTTTATCGCCCTTAGTAGAGTGCTGTAGCGTCACAGCTCACAGCAACCTCCAACTCCTGGGCTTAGGCAATTCTCTTGCCTCAGCCTCCCAAGTAGCTGGGACTACAGGTACCTGCCACAATATCCAGCTATTTTTTTCTTGCAGTTTGGCCAACGACGGGTTTGAACTCGCCTCTCTCGGTATATGGGGCCAGTGCCCTACCCACTGTGCCACAGGCACTGTCCAAGTTTTTTTTTAAATTCTAAATTAATAGGAGGGTACAAACCATTAGGTTATAATGTTTGTGTAGTGCCACCATCTTTTAAAAAAGCATTAAAGTATTACCTATTTGTATGTTTATATATCTGTGCATGTTCAAATATATACAAACAAATGAATGTTAATAGAGCCTTTACTATTTTATAATGTTACAAAAATAACAAACTAAAGGAGTAAAATTAGAATTTGGATCTGTTATATAAAATGATTCAGTTATTTTACATGCAGATTAATAGAAGTTCTTTTTATCACCAAATTATTCTGCTAATTCTCAGTGATTTTCCCATATTCTTTTTTTTTTTTTTTCTTTTTTGAGACAGAGTCTCACTTGTCTCCTTCTGTAGAGTGCTGTACCATCACAGCTCACAGCAACCTCAAACTCGTTGGCTCAAGCGATTCTCTTGCCTCAGCCTCCTGAGTAGCTGGGACTACAGGCACCCGCCACAACACCCAGCTGTTTTCTAGAGACTGGGTCTCACAATTGTTCAGGCTGGTCTCGAACCTATGAGCTCAGGCAATCCACCCACCCTGGCCTCCCATAGTGCTAGGATTACAGGTGTGAGCCACTGTACCTGGCCTCGCTCTTTCCATATTCTTAATAATTTTTTAGAAATTTCCTTGGATAGCCCTGACCTAATTTTATTTGTTTACATTTAAAAATGCTATCACACACCTGAATTCACCCTTAAAATATAAACCATTCCAGAAATTAAATCTGCTTTGACAACTATAGTAATTGCCCTCAACCTGGCTTGCCAGCCTGTAAAATGTAAAAGTGTAAGCATGTATATGAACAGCAGATCCAGTTGGGGCGAGGGAGTCTGTGAATTTGGAATGCTATGGAAACAAAGAGTTTTCTTATCTCAACAAAAACCCATAGAAATTGGAGAAGTTAAAAATAAAGCTTTTAGCTGCTTTGCTGTTACCTAAGGAAGTAGCTATAATAAAATCAGACCATCACTCAAAGCAGGAAGACTCATCACTATGCTAACTCTAAGCAGTCTTAGCCAAGATCATTGCTCCTGTAACCACATAAGAAAAGACAGGTCTGGGAGGAATTCAAAGAGGGTATTTTTAACTGTTGAGACAAACCCTTGATTCCAAAAAAATGGAAAAATTTGGAAGTGGGAAAAGTTTGCATAGAGATTATTCGGTGCTCTCAGGATGGCTGACTCATAACACCAAATGATTTGTAGTGGAGTTTTGCAAAAATGCTTTATGACATTACTCATAATAGCAGGGATAAATTGGTAACCAACATTAGTGGGGTATTTTTAGAGGTATTCCTAAGAATGTTTTTAAAACATTTCCAGCTGCCAATAATGTGATCCTAAAGGTGACATGTGGAAGAAAACCAGGGTCTTGAGGGTCCTTCATGCCTCCAAATGGACTTTAGATAAATGCCTCCTGCAATAGATTATAAACAGGTTCTAATTATTATTATTTTTGTTTGTTTGGGTCTTTTCTTTCCTCCCTCAAGTGGATTAAGGCTTTTCTTTGCTGCAGTGCTATGGTTCTAACTGTGGCAAACATTTTTGTTTGATTTTGTTTTCCAACCTGGGAATTTCCACTATCTCTTTAATTACGACAAAGATACTAATTTTACTACTTATTATTTATGTATGTATTTATTTATTTATTTTGAGACCAAGTCTCATTTTGTCACCCTTGGTAGAGTGCCGTGGTGTCACAGCCCACAGTAACCTCAAACTCTTGGGCTTAAGCAATTTTCTTGCCTCAGCCTCCCAAGTAGCTGGGACTACAGGCACCCACCACAACACCCGCCTATTTTTGTTGTTGTTGTTGTTGTTGTCGTCATTGTTTTTTTAGCAGGCCTGCGCCGGGTTGGAACCTGCCAGCCCCAGTGTATGTGGCCAGTGCCCAAACCACTGACCTACGGGTGCTGAGCCACATTTTACTGTTTACGTTAGTAAGGAAATCTGTAAAATTTGCCTTTTGCCCCAAAACTTTACAGTCCTTATCATCCATAGTCCTAAGGGAAAATAGAACTAATGGAACTGTAAAATTAAAATTATCAAAGCCCCCTCCAAATCCTATGGCCTAAGATACTATCATTAGCTTTAGTGTGTGTAAGTCCACCCCCTTCTTGGACCCACAGGTTCTCTCTTTATGATTTCATAAGAGATCACCTGGGTGTGGTGGCACATACCTGTAACTCCAGATACTTGGGAGGCTGAGATGGGAGAATTGCTTGAGCCCGGGAGTTTGAAGCCACAGTGAACTGTGATTGTGCCTGTGAATAGCCACTGCAGTCCTGCACTCCAGCCTGGGCAACATTGCCACACTTGCTTCCCCCTCCAAAGCAAAAGCCTGCCCATGTGTTTGAATATTTCACCACCAGTCTTAGACTATAATAATTATAGACTATTATAATTACAATGAAATATGATTAAGAATTGCAAGAAAATCATACACTTTCTCCAGCTTTATCATCAACATTTTTAAACCACACACCTATGCCCAACAACAGGAGATTTAATGTTCTCGAAACGACTTGAGAAAAACTGTCCTTGGATCTTATCAGATACTGTTAGTAACTGACATAGCAGTAAAACTCCAAAGTATAGAGCCTTAGGTTAATATTTCTCAGTTCAAAAGATATAGTACAACACTTCCTCTTGACTTCTGGGCATCCATTCATTTCAGAATCTTAAAATGAGGTTCTTAGGTGTTTTCCTGACTTCTCAGAGGTGGACAGCTTCTGGCAAGACTCAGTCAAGTTTAACATTCTGATTTAACACCCTTTCCTACCTATTATTCTACATTGCTTTTTATTATTTGAAGCCACCTAAAACATTAATGCTATCTCCCTTATTTTCATCCTATTACTTTTGACCTCCAATGTTCTCCATCTACCACTTAATAGAAAACTAAATTTTCTTTTATATTTTTTCCTAGACCATTGCTACTGCTCTGAATGTAACAACCCTGCTGACAAAAATTTAATAACTCTTCTTTTAAAATGAGCTTTACGAGGCAAATTCCCCTTAACAGGCTCCTATGGTGATTACATTTCCTTCACATCATTAATCCCAACCTCAGGATCCCAATACTGAACCTTGGCTTCGTACCAATAAAATGTTTCTGATGAGGCCATTACAAGCTCATCAGAAAAGGGCTAATATTGGGCTATTCTGACTGCCATAGTTGTTTGCTTTCCAGATTGCCAGATATTTAAAAATACCATCCCACCAGGAAATCATGTTTTCTTAGAAAAGATACACAGAAGCTTCTTAAATGAGGACTATACAGATACTCTGGAAGAATTTCCCGGAGGGATAATTGACTTCCTCTGTCATACAGGCTACAGTTCTCACAGTGGTAATAAGACAAGATACGTGTATATGTTGCAAAAACTGGCAGAATTGAAGGGAGAAGTAGTTCTATAATAACAACAATATCTGGCTGTCAAAAATGGAAGGAACAACCAGACAGAAAAGAAATGGTGAACTTGAACAACACAGTGAACCAGCTAGAACTCATAGACATACGCAGAAAAGTCTATCTAACAAGAACAGCATACACGTTCTTCTCAAGGACACTTTTCAGTTTCCCTTATCCCTGCTGCTTACGACTGCCTCACGCAGACCCATGTCATTCCTCAGGATGATTCTCTCCGCACTGTAGCCCCTGGTTCTGACAGCCCTCTGGTCTAGTCCTCCCCCTCCTGCAGCACCGTGCTCCCCCTGAAGAAGCCACCTGTGCCCTGGGCCCCATCTTCCTGCCTCCTCGGAGTCCTGGCCTGAGTGTGGATTGCTTCTGTCTGCTGCCCTCAACTCCCACTGCATCTCAGTGGGCAAACACAGGAAGATGTCTTGGGTTTTCAAGGCTCTCGCCTGCGGTTCCCACCTGACTTCTAGTCTTAGGCAGCTAAACCACAATCTTGGTTTGTTTTCTTCTCAGTAACTGCTTTTGCAATAAAGAAATGGATAAATGGGTCAGGTGCGGTGGCTCCCGCCTATAACCCTAGCACTCTGGGAGGCCGAGGCGGGTGGATTCCCCTAGGTCACAGGTTTGAGATCAGCCTGAGCAAGTGCGAAACCTCGTCTCTAAAAAATAGCTGGGCGTTTGTGGCGGGCACTTGTAGTTCCAGCTACCAGGGAGGCTGAGGCAAGAGAATCATTTGAGCCCAAGAGTTTGAGGTTGCTGTGAGCTGTGACGCGACGGCACTCTACCCAGGGTGACAGAGTGAGACTGTTTAAAAAAATATGTATACATATATACATATGTATATATATGGGGGTGTAAATACATGTATATAGATTTTTTTTCAATTAGATCTGGACATTTTATCTTTCCTAACTCAAGATGTTTAAAACTCAGAATGACAGGGCAGTGCATGTGGCTCAGTGAGTAAGGCACGGGCCCCATATATGGAGGGTGGCGGCCGGCCTGGCCAAACTGCAACAACAAATCCCAGCTACTCAGGAGGCTGAGGCAAGAGAATTACCTAAGCCCAAGAGTTGGAGGTTGCTGTGAGCTATGATGTCACGTACTTTACAGAGGGCGACAAAGTTAGACTGTCTCTAAATAAAAGAAAAAAAAAAAAAAAAAGAATGACAAACTTACAATTTATAGTGAGAAATACAACTGTTCAGAAGACCAGGTACTTGTGTGCATGGTGCCATCGCCTCCCTGGGGGCAACCCTGCGTGGGAACACACCTTGACACAGAGGCGGCCTCCTGAACCTGGATCCTGGTCTCAGAGCCCAGTCTAAACGGGCTGCGAACGTCTCAACAGAGACAGAGCCCTGCCACTACCGTGTGTAGTCTCCAAGGTCCCCAACTTAGCAGAGATGAGCAAACCACCAGGTTTCCATGACTTAGTAGGGAAGAAGGGATGATCTTTAGACAGGAACATCACTCTCTGTCCAGACCCTGGCAGCCTGAGCCTCCCAGAGTCTGGGGGAACTCGGGAGCCACTAAAAGACTGAGCAACGCCAGGAGCGGAGAAGGGAGAAGAGCTTTGCCGTTTTAGCACCTGGCTTTTCTCACAAGTGCTCTGCCAGCGCCCTGCCACCGAGCAGAGGTGGGGGTGGGGTGGTGGTGGCGCCGGGTAGGGAGGCGAACCCTGCTCGGCTTCCGGGAGCCCAGACCTCACTCTCTGAACCCTGGGGGCTGGTGTGCTGTAGCCATTCAACTTTTTTCTGCCAACAAGGATCCGGCGCCCTGCCCCACCCCCAACCCCGTCCCGGCCTCCTGCGTCTGCGCATCTCGGGAGACTAGTCGGAAGTTACGACAATTAAGACCCGTGAAGCGGAGCTGGGCCCGAAGGGATCACTCTCCTGGGCGCCGGGAGGAAATTACAGCCCAGCTCAGCTGAGGCCTGTCCACCGAGTCCACGGCACCCTGCACCATGCCTATGACACTGGGTTACTGGGACATCCGCGGAGTGAGCGAGGGTCCGCTTGGGCAGCGGCACTGGGGCGCAGAGGCCGGGAAGAGTTGAGCAGCTGGGGCACCGGTTCTGGGGATGGTGGCTCCTCAGGGCGCGAGGGCCCTGCGCATGCCCTTGATGTACTGCTGAGTGTGGGTGTACCGTGGGGGCTTGGGTGGTGCCCGTAAGGTCATAAATCAGGGACCCTCCATCTCTGACCTGGGCCATCTCTCCCAGCTGGCTCACGCCATCCGCCTGCTCCTGGAATACACAGACTCCAACTATGAGGAGAAGATTTACACCATGGGGGACGGTATGGCAACCTCTAGTCCGGACTTCGGTCCAAGTGTGCTGAGTTGACACCAGGCAGCCCAGGCCACGGCCACCTGTGCTCCCTGTGCACCTGCTGGAGCTGCAACCTGGCCTTCCCTAAAGTCCTTTGTGGGGACAGTCGGGTCTTCTGTCAGGACGCTGGGAAGGGATTGCTGGGCCCTGGTGTAGGTGGTTGGCTGGGTTGTCCCTTAGAATTTGT